>LQNS02278160.1:22374172-22387402 GCA_001587735.2 Parhyale hawaiensis
AGAAACATTCAAGTATTTGAATGGCTTCAACGACGTACCTACAACGGGACTCTTTGAAAGAGACCTCAATGATCGCTTGCGAAACAACGGTCAAAAACTCAAGCATATAGCTCGAAGAACGACTTGCAGTCAGCAGTTCTTTTCGTATTTCATAGTCAGCATTTGGAATAGACTCCCTTCCGATGTTGTTGGTGCGGAGTCAGTCAACGCATTTAAAAATCGTCTTGACATACATTGGGAGAGACATTCTCCACAGCTAAGAACTCCTCCTTCAGGAGTCACAAACTCTTAACGGCCAAAGCTTCCAAGGCCACCTTAATCCGTCTTTTTCTCTCCAGCGCTCCAACAACACAGTTTGACATCTCCAAGCTCCGCTAATCAGCGGCTCTTGATCGTGCTTGCGTGCATTCATGAGCGTCTCTTTGGCAAGGATTCTCCCCCCCCTTTTTTTTCTACAGTCCTCTATATCCGACTAACACGATGGCAATAGCTCATAGAGGGCCGGGAGGGGGGGGGGGTAAGTTCCGGTGTCTCTTTGGTAATGGGCCTATTGGTTCGTCTACTGCCGCCTATCTAATCTAAAGTGCACTCGTCCACTGACTGGCGGTAAGCGCAGAAACCCCTCCGCGAAATCCAGGCACCAATCCCACCAGCCACCGAAAAAGGGGACTGGAAACCCGCCAAAGCCAGCTCCCTCCTCCCCTACACCAGTGTCTCAGAACAGCACACGACATCCACACCAAAGGACACAAAGTCAAGCTCCACGAGGTCGGGAGACGACACCCCCGAGCTCAACTCGGTCCCGGGTTACTCTCCACGTCACTAAATAGATGAAAGAAATCCCATAAACAGATGATCAGCAGAGGCGGAAGTACGGTCCACTCGGCAGAGCTGCTTACCGAGCAAGGCTTATACAACCCCTAGGTTCGCCACGTTATTGGGGATGGCAGTCACGGTGGACATGTGGGTGCCTCCACCAACCTCCCATGGCTCTGCCGGCCACAGCACAGGATTAGCACAGAAGAGAGAGAAAAGAAGAAAGTAGAAGAAAGACGAAAACAGAAGAGAAGAAAAGAGGAAAAAAAAAGTCTCGATTGTACCATTGAGAGGTCGGGAGAGGAGCTGACTGTGGAATGCCGGACACACGGCTGTGGCTACAGGCAGGTGATCTCCTCTCTGGTTGCCGTTGGTTCCATGGAGATTATCCGCCTTTCATACCCATTTTCTCGCATGCGGTTCCCCACAACCCACCTTCTCGGGCTCATGCGCTAGTCAAGCAGCAGCCGGTGGCCAATGAGAAGGGACACAAACTTAGTCGCTTGGAATCGATCCTGCGTTGGTCGCCTCTTACGCCACTAGCAGGACGGGAGTGGAATTCTGAAGCCCCCACTCTAAAGCGAAAGTCCTTTGACTTTCTCAGTAGGCCATATCTTCTGCAAGTTCTGCTCCCAGGTAGTCCGTTCCACAAAACGGCCGTCGATGCATGAAACACATCACAGCGTCAAAGTCCCAGCCTTTAAGCCCGTACATGTTGAGTGGTGGCGTCGTCCCGGCCGTCAGTTCATAAGGAGGAGGTGGTTTTTCTCCATTGTGAGGCTGAAGGTGAACGAGGTGCTGGGCACCCACCGCCCTACTCCCATCTCTGCGACAAAGGCAACTCTGCCACTCCCCTACTGTACTGCGCTCTCACAACTGCAGTCTGGCCATCGTGTTCTGGAAGCAAAGAATCGGGCTTGCCACGCTGTCAGAAAGGTGCACCAACAGTGACCCAATCTTTCTTCGTGAAACGTGCTTCCGATGCCCAAACTCCCGTGCATTGCTGGGAGCCAGGAGGACTCACTTCGCGTCTCTGTCTTCCTTGCTTCTCACTCCTCCTTTGACTATCTCTCTCCCCTACCCATCCCGTACCGTAGCCTTAGCCAAACGGAGCTCGCACTTAAGCACAACACTATCACATTGGATAGACAAACCTAATCCAAAGGCCTATCCTACGCCCTTTAAGAGGTCCTATCAGAAAGTAGCAAGGGTCAAGTTAGCTTAGTTAATTAAGATAGCTTCGATTCCGCTCCATGGGTGTTAAACCTAACTTATAGGCACGCATATTAGCTATACATGAATCTCAGGTAGGCCAAATACTATACCGGCACGAAAATGATACCGTATACAGATAATTGAGAAATGTAGTAGCTATTGGTATAGCTACAGTGAAACTAAGAACAGAATTTACAAAAGTAGCTACATATACAGTTGACCCTCCGTTAAAACTTTCTCTGATGATATTGCAACATATCAAATAGTGTTAACTCCACGAGACAGGCCGACTAATTCATAAAAGAGCTAAGGCTTTCACTATTGCGGGAGCTCTAAATACTGGCATAAATTCACTCATTGGAAACTTGGACAGCATTCCTAGCAACCAGTCTAAAATTATCGCGGATTGTGAGCATATATTAAAGCGTGCAAATGAGACAGCGGAGTGCAGTGGCTTGGAGAAGATCAGGGCCAACCCTTAATTTAAGTCCTAAATATTCAAGTAGCAGGAGTCATACTAAAAAATGTGACACGAAAGTTCTTTTACTTATACAGATACAGATGGAACATCATAAAATGAAGATTTTCTTCAGAATACAGAGAGCATAAATCTAACAAATTGGAAACCGCACCCTCATATGATGCTCTCGATCATCGCCGTATCAGCTCCGCTCCACAAGCCACGATATAGAAAACAAGTTACTTTGAACATAGAAACATTTCCTGTCAGCATGTAGGTTCTACTTGCAGGAGCAGAGTTACAATAATCACTTATATAAGTTGGGAACTATAAACATTAAGACATATTTCCCAGAAATTATGTGAAACTACACTCGTAAAAGCAGAGTTGCTATGGCAAATATGTTAGCAAGCTAATTTCAGAATATGTGAAAAAATTACAAAAAACTTATACGCTTTAGAAGCAACATCACAAATATAGAGCAACACGAAGATGGCATCTGGTTTTATCATCCTATCAAAATAACTTATATGTCATTTAGATTACTGTTAACTTGAGCAAAATTCCACTGTACGGGTACCGTGCGTCACAATAGAGTATTAAACTCTAACTCAGCGCACTACATGTAAGACTGCATTTCTTTTTTCTTATTGCGTAATGCCAAAGAACTCGACGGTAGTCGTAATTTGGTGTACTTATTTACATCGAGGCTGAAAGAGTGTGCCTATTGCATTACAAACAAGACCCCACGTTGAATAGACAAACCCCTACTTAGAGAAAAGAAAAAACAGATCTAGGAACTCTTACTAGCATACTTGGTCCAGGCGGCCGAAGTATGCATAACTCCATTAAAATGTTACGTTGTAGATTACAAACTACCAAGCCTATTCAAGGATTAGCCTCACATAGCTATGTAGGTATTTAAGTGGTATGGCTTCGTGAGCGATACACTGTGCTCGGTGGTCATTCTCAAGCGGGGCGAACAGGAAGACTAAAAGACCAATAGGAAACACACTGGAATCATACAGTACTAAGCACCACAGTCAACGTTACTCATCCTTCCTGAAATGAAAATGACGAAATGTGGTAGCTTACGTTCTACACAGTATTTAAAAAGACACTTCTTTTAGCTCCGGAGATGTAAGAGTTTCAATATAATAACGTAATAACGAGTGACATTCGCTATGGCGCTTGGCGCAGTATAATTCCAAAAACCTAAAATTCAACCTAGAATTGAGATTTAGTTTCTAGAATTTTAAGTGACTGACATTCTCTAAAAGTTTACACTACGGAAACTCATTTTCTATAATTGCAATAGCTGTAAATTATCATATTCCCTAATATTTGAGGCCGATTTTCCACAGTTTCAAGGAGCTGCCATTTCAAATTCCCCTAGATTTGAGTTTAAAGTTTATGAAATTATAGTAGTTAGTTCTTGTTTCCCGACAAGCTCTAATTGCATGCCTGCAAGTCAACTCACAAGAATTTCTGGTACAGAATACAATTCCCAGCCTTTAACTTTTTTACGTTTCAATTTGATTTTGCACTCACATTTTGAACATCAATAGGTGCTATTCCTATTACGCCTGGGAGTTTAATGCGGACTGTAAAGGGACAGACTTCACCCAAGATCTAATAATGATATAGAAGATATAAAAAAACGCACATACACACGCACCTGAGGTATTTAGAGTAGAGATGATTGGAGAGTCGCGCCCGGAACTTCAATTTCAGGGTGCTTAAGCTGAACTTCAGGACATTGTTTATGAACGATATCTGGAAATACACAACGATCACTGATATTCTGCCAAGTTAGTACTATTTCGTAGAATAAACCGAGTTTCAGCGAGTGGTGTTCTAGTACGTCAAGGAAAAGAAAATGAAAGAATTAACATTAGCTACCTGTGTATTAAGTTACATTTATGCAGCTCCAAAGTACAATGAAATAAGGTGTATACTATTCACCTGGCAAGTCTCGTCACCCTTAAACCAATTCAGTACCTACCATACACTGCCCACAGCGGCTCGCCAGGAGTGAAAAATTCCCCGTTCGTGATGTGCATCAAAATCAATAGGACCTTGAGCTTAGTAGAGCAAGAAATAAGAAACGTGATCATGTTGTGTGGAGAAAGTCAGAATCAACTGCACACTGGCCGTGCACCAAGTGGGCTTCAGAACAAGCTAGAGAAGTTGTTGAGTGGCTAAGCGGCACTGAATCAATTAATACCCCAGTGACGAGATTCCTCAACTCTTGAACACCAGATATCTTGGTATCTATTTCCTAATAGTTACGGAATTCTTGCTAGCAATGCTGTGACATTGTACAACTGATGGTGAAGACTGTTGCCCCATTAGCTAGCTATTTTGAAAAAAAAATGTTGTCATGTACCTATGCTGTGTACCCATATCAGCTTTTGATGTACTTAATCAAAAAAGAAATTAAATTCGAAAATATATTTTTTTCAAAAGGTGCAACTATGGGAAATTTTATTATCGGCTTTGCAGACTTTAGAATAGATACAATTGAACATTCATTAGGTACTAGTGCATTTACTCATTATTAGGTACTTATTTCATTTCAAAAATTAACTGATATTTTTTACAGTATTTTTTAAAACTGATATTCTTCACAGAATTTTTTTATCATACATTTCAACACATTATATCGAAATGAAGTCAAATGTCAGTTGATCCTTAAGCATTTTTACCATTATAAAAAGCAATAATATGCGTATATATATATATATATGATACATATACGGTATATAAATACAAAGAATCGAGTCAGGATTCGATCCGGGGACCTAGAGATTACGGTACCACGCCGCCACTCTAACCACTAAGCCACAAAGAGCATGAAAGCAACGCAAGCATGCAAGGTACTTGTGTTCCCGCAGCATCAGTGCACAGATATTAAGGCAGAGCTGTACGTGTATGAGGGAGCTCGTACATCTACCCTAAACAATTAATAACCTGAAAGATCTCACAGTTTCTCGCCCCATCAACACCTGGTATTTTCCAGACAGGGGGTTCTCCGTCCGCCCTTATGTTTAAATATAATAAATAAATATATATAGCTATAGTTATATGCATTAAGGCATGATTATGCGACAATGACAAGTGATGCACAAAAAAAAAACTATCAGCTGATCTAGCAGGCACAGTCAACCAAGAAACACTTAGCAAACGCACATTGTATGCCCAAATGAAATTATTGCGGTCAAACCATGTCTTCATAAATGTAAGTAGTAAGTACTGATATTTCAGCAGTATATATTTTATTCAAACCAAAATATTCAACACACAGTTATCTTCATAGATTAACTGTCCACAGCTTTTTATACTGTGTCTATTTATATTATTTCAAACTTCACTATCCCACCTCTTCCACTTTTAGTCAGGCTGTGCTTTTTGGCAACAATGATTCTTGTTCCTATTCTATTTCTATAGGAGAAAGAATCCTAGTAGCGACGCAGCATAGCCTAAGTAAAGTATGGTTAGGAGGTTAAATAGAATTATGTGAAAACAACCTAAATGGACAAGGAACAAACTGGTAATACTCACGGTAGGCATCGCCAAAAATAAATCAATCAAAAACTTTGTGAACGTCTGCCGATTTTTGGAGATGATGGCACTGAAAGGGTAAAAAAAAAAAAGTAGCTGTATAACAACCATCAGCTTTACACAATGACTTTACTCAACTAGTTAAACTTCCCTAGTCAAATAGCTATAAACACAGTCCAAAAGAACCAAAACAAAGGCATATAGTACGGTATAACGAGCAATGAAAAGATATCTGATAAATAAAGCGGGAGTACAGACTAGACTGCAAATGAAAAGGACAAAATAGTTTCAGGCGTACAAAGAACAAGAATGATAAGTAGCTACCAATAGGCTATGCAAAAATAAAAACCAAGTAGGGACTCTCTAACATCAAAAAAGTAGCTATACATTTAGAACGGAAATAACTTTAACAATGAAATTTACCATATAGCTACCTATAATTTTTGCGCGATAAAATTTTATGAAACTTGCAGGGAAATCGTGACATTTTATGGCAACACTGTTGAGTTTGTTCACATTTTGCTGTGTCTCCTGACTGCCTGCCAATCTTTGCATTTTTTCTCTTTTGAGGAGAATGACAATAATAGCTTCTTGGATATTCTGTTAAAATGGGACGTGGAAAAGCTCTTACTAACGAGGAGAAATAATTTATCATCAAAGAAACTGCTAAAGGCACCTCTCCTGATGTTATTGCCCGAAAAATAGGACGCCATATTCACACAGTGACAAGAATCTTCAAGGGCCCTTCACCACGGAAAAAAACTATCAGATGCTGGGCATTCAAGGACTGTTATTGATAAGAGACACGAGAAATGTGGTTCGTCAGCTACGTAAAATACCCGGGCAAATGAGTAAATCAATTCTTACGGCGGCTGGACTTCCTGAAGTACTTAAAACCACAAGAAATAACATCCTTTGCTCCATTGCTTCTGTCAAATGCTCACTAAAATTTCCTCCTCTGACCCCAAGATGTAAAATTTTGAAGATGGAATGGGCAGAAAAATACATGAAGATAAACATGAATTATGTTTTTTTTCACCGACGAAGCCTGGGCAACCCTTGCTGGACCTGATTGGTGGAGCAAGGGTTGGGTGCAACCTGGAGGTGTCATTAATGCATAAAAAGTCATCAAAAGGGAGGTTGTGTTATGATATAGGCTGGTATCATAGGGGATCGACAGGTAGGTCCAGTTAGAGTACCTGATGGCGTAAAAATTACATCTGCACCATATTGCAACATGTTAAAGGACGCCTTGGTCAGATGGCTGGATGATACACCTATTTCGTTGGTTCAGAATTTGATTTTCATGCATGATAATGCGCCTTCTCATTCTGCCCGTACTACCACAGCATTTCTGGACTTTTTAGGGTTCCAAGGAGAGAAACTGATGGTTTAGCCACCGAGCTCACCTGATCTAAACCCAATTGAAAACTTCTGGGCCTTTCTGAAAAGGGAACTTGACGCAGATGGAAGGCAGTACAATTCAAAATCTATTTTGTGGAATGCTGTTACTGCAGCAGCAAGGGCAGTTCCACCTTCTAGAATAAAGAAACTAACTGGCGGCATGGAATCAAGGATTATTGAAGTTATTTAACGTCATGGGGTCATGTTGGTAAATAAGACTCTTTTTCAGTCATTGATTTCTTGTTTAATACATATTTTTATCACTTGTGTTGTGCATTTTTGCTCCTTTGGTGATATAAAACTGTGGATTTTTTTTTAGTTTTCTAGTTTTTAGGCAAAAAGCTATTACGGCCACTCAGTGAAATTAGTAAAATAGACAAAGAAAAAAATAATTTTTCTAGAACCAACAGGATTACTTATTTGAAAATTTATAGACACTAGAAGCATCATAAGTTTCCCCTTCTGTGAAATTTTCACTGAAATTTATAGCCAAATAGTCGAGAAGTAGTCAATTCGGCGATACAGCTATTATTTCCGTTTCAAGTGTAGGTATAATGCTAAATAACTTGGTATACCCTTATGGCAGAATGGTATCTAGCAACTCTGGGACACGCTTTTTAGTTGCTATTTCATCTCCTCACACCCATGACTTTAAAGTGTATTGTCTTTTTGAAAAAAAGAGTTACAAAGTCTAAAAATAAAAACATATTAAATTTTGATATAACAACTTGCCAGACTTCATAACAATTCACTATGTTGCACAGTATAATGAAAATTATGCTAGTAAGTAGCCTCTACTCATACCACCTGGATGTGTCCTATCAAAAATATAAGTGACTATTGCATAATTCCTAGCCTGATCTAAGATAATAGAATCTGATGTGGAGTAAATACTATCCTCTTAGTGAGCACGACTACAGAGTACAGAGTCCGCGATACATGGACTTTTTTATGAGGAGTCAGGAGTCTCAAGCTGAAAGGGCCCCTTAGAAGATCCATCCACTCTGCAACCCGTACTTGATGCGTTCGCTGCCACCATTGATGGGAGTCCCATGCCATTATTAGGCAATGCACAGTGTGATTAATATAATGCTTGATTCGCACCATTAACTTTAGTACTAAAGGAATCAGGTGGATGGAATAAGAAAGAAATTAGCTAAAATTGAGTAACAATGAACATCAAGTTTTTCAGCAAACTAGGCTAAACAATAACAGCACTGAGTGTACCACAGCAAACTTCCCTACCAGTCACTCATGCTATTGCAGTGAGCTCAATATGAAAATTATGAGTAAAGAGTAGAAATTCTGCTAAGAGTGAAGCAGATACCAATAATTGTTATATATTGCCACTCGAACCAATTCTAATCCTATAAAGGTATTACTCAAACTTTACCTTTCAATAAGCGTAGCATTATGAATCATCCAAATATCACAAATACTTCTGAGAACAAGCGACACTGCCACAATCAGCATATAACCACTTTCCTTGCTGGCCACGCCTGGGATGACGACTCGTAACAGCCTCCGGAGGGAATGGAAAAACTTTCCATCCACCTGCAAAATAAGTTGAGTAGGTTAAACTCACGAACATTACATTATTCCAGTGCAGACCCAAGTTACAATCCTACAACTATAACCATATTTTCTCCCAGATACATATGAGCCACAAATCGAAGAGTAAGGGGATGAAATAAAAATTGGGGTCTCCTGTTTGTAGCTATTGGTAAAGAACGGAATAAGCATAGAGTGGGGTGATGGGGTTCACTGAAAGTGAAACTTAATCAACACTTCTTCAATACCAATAGCTATTAGAAGGATGTGAACTGGCATGACTGCATATCATTTGACTAGCCATGCCCATGTACACAAAACTGATTTAGTAAATTTAGATTTCAAGTGTGACCTAGAAAAACGATGTCTGCTTTCACAGTCGACTCTCGGATGAGTAGGGGTGAATTGATCACTCTCAATTACTGATATTTAAGGCCCTATTCTTGAAGAAATGCAGTCATAACGGAGGAAAATATAGCTTTTACTTGGCATCACATTTAATAATGCTCTGAGCTTATTACAATTTGTTTTTAGTTGCTAACAATTCCAGTTGGAGTCTCGACCGCATCGCTTGCACATTTTTAAATTTTCACATTGCAAGGAATGAGTTATTCTGCAGATGCTCTAAGAAACACTGATGTTTCATGTGGGAAAGTATACACGAAAAATTGTTTTGCATATGTTTTGGAAGTTTATCAACTCCATTGCTGCATTTTTTTGAATCGCAGTTTCACTTAATTGTAGTGATGGATATGCCGAAGACTCCAGACATTTTTCCCCTCTCTTCTTGGTTGTGAATTTGGGGGAATGTCACCCTTCTCAGATGCTAGGTTGTACTAACCTGACACTAAAAGACTTTATTATTTTTCACCTGATACTGCAATTTTGATTTTTGCCCTAAAAAATCCTTTACTAGACGTGTCTGACGTTCATGCAACATCTGAAAAAATTCTTCATCAATGCATTAATAGTATTGCAAAATGTAGTAGTAGTACAAAATTTTACTAGCGCATCAGGGACACAATGTCTATATTGCGCTGAACTATTTCTGTGGTTTCACTAGGCGCCACTAGAACACATTTTAAATTAGCAATGGTTTTGATCTCTGCTTTTCTGATGGGCGGTCTCAAGAGTGGTCTGTGCGATACTGACAGGAAAGAGGAGCAAGTTGTGCACCTCCAACTCCGGGCACGGCTGAACGCTTTCGCTCAGCTACGCCGCACAGGGGAAGGAAACGAAATACTGTACAAGAAGACGGAAGTCTAGCGGGAATAGGCCGGCCACCTCCATCGACAGCGCACCTCCCAAAACAGATGAAGTATCGAGACTTGAGAGCCTACCTAACTTTACAAAACTAACCTCATCAGCAGGAACTGCGGCAAGCTGCAACATCTCCTGTGGAAAAGGCAGTCGGGACCCTTGGGTGTGTCCAAATATATTGTGGCAGGAAAGTATTGTAAAATGCTGAGAAATGATTCCATGCTACCGTTTTCACAGCAACAGAAAAACCTTTAATTACTCCAACTTTTTTCCTGCAGATCGTAGTCTGCTGAAGCTCAAGTTGAAAAAAAAAAAAAAAAGTATCGAAATTCTACCAGAAAATTTGACAGGTGTCATTTTTCCATAGCCTACCTATAAGAGAAGCTGCCACTTCATAATAGAAGTCCGAGACCTACTGAGCAAATGGCTTTATGAAACAGGATAGTGGGCTTCTGCCGGGCACAAATTTCAGATCATTACACAGTTGCATAAGGTATTTATATAATTAAGGGCTGTCCCATTCTCCCTGCTGGTCCAAGAGGTCCTATTCACCACATCTGATGCTACATAGCTACCAAGTAGTTTAACCCTTTTTGCAGAGGCAATTGATGATTCATTAGGGAAGGAGAAGGAAAATTCATTAGCTATGTTGAGAGAAAGGTGGAATCCATGAACAGCGGCGCAGTAATGCTTGATTATTATTATTAAATCACACCAGACTGGTGATGTGGTAATAGAGAAACACATGAGGTTAACAAACCCCCACACAACCAGCCTAGAGAGTGAAATGACAGAATAGCTCTGTGTACAGATTGCTTAAAGTTGCCAATACCCGCACCAGCAAAGACAGAGCCATCAAGACCATTCCAAACATCCACACACGATGGAAAACACAAACGAGAATACTTCTAAGTATGGCATCGTAACGGTTCCATGGCAAACTCATGAGGATCACCAGTACGCCAAGTATACCTCACCCAAACAAATGGCTCCGGAAGAAAATCAGACAGTATATGAATACTAATTCGACGTGGCCTGCGCATTATCAGGCCGCCTCCATTGTCCGGCCACCGGACGCCTCTTTGTTTGCATGAGCTGGCTTTGGGTTTGGGGCTCTGGATAGCCCCTGAGTTGGAGGAAATGCCACTGTGAAGGCGGATGAGACCGTTTTGGTTCAAAGGCATCCCTGACAGGAGATGAACAGGGTGGTGCCATAGCTTGGTACTCAGTCTTCCACAATCTGCTCCTCTCGCTCTTCCATCAGGTAGTACCACCTGATGCTCTTTTCCTTTCTCTTCTTCTTCTTTTCGGCCAAAGCCCGTACTGGTAGTGGCAGGGTGTGGGGCGCATAGATAGCTGGCTGCTTTCGGAGCTATTGTTTCTGTCGATTGGTTTTTTGCTTTGTTATGCCTTATACCATCTTCTTAGTTTATGAGATTCTTTGTTTCTCTTTTGTATATTTCTGAATTTATCTGTACATTACTGCATATTTGTTTTTTTCTTTTTTTTTCTCTTTCTCTTACTTTGTGGGGATGTGGAAAGCAACCCAGGACCGGATCATTGCATTGCCTCATGGATGCCACCCTGAACCTTGCTTGACCTCTTTGGCATTCAGATCTGGTGCAATCAGGGTGCTGCTTGAAAGTCTTGAACCGTATGGAGGTGTGGATCCGGTGGGCATGTTTCCTTTATTTAATAAGCAGATGGCTGATGTTTTTGCCACAAAGCTTGCAGTGATCTTCCTGCGCCTGATACGGTTAGGAACTTTTCCTCGTTGGCGAACTGGGAATAGGTATTACTCCTATTCCCAAGAGTCCGGTGTCGCCCTATGTGGCCAACTATTGACCCATCACACTGACGCCCATTTCGTTGAAGGTGTTCGAGAAGTTGATTGCTGGTAAGCTCGGTCGTTTCGCTAAGGTTAGAGGGTTGCTGCCTGCTGGTCAGTTCGTGTACAGAATTGGCTTGGGTAGTTGTGAGGCTCTCTTGTTGGTGTCACACCTATTACGGTCTGCGCAGGATTGTGGGTCGGAGGGACGCCTTGTCCAGTCGGACTTTAGCACTGAGTTTGACAGGGTTAACCACAGAGGTCTATAATACAAGCTGGAGTCCTTTGGTGTGGGTGGAAGGGTTTTGTGAATCATTCGCGATTTTGTTTCTGAGCGAACGCAGAATGTGTCTGTTGACGGCGTTTTGAGCGCCTCAATCGGGGTGGTGTCAGGCGTCCCTCAGGGCAGTGTGCTTGGCCCGCTGTTGTTTGTTCTCTATACTAGTGACACGTTCTCTTCGCTCGAAAACATGTTGATCAACTATGCCGACGATTCCACTTTGATGGCAGTGATACCTGCTCCTTGCCTGCCTGATGCTGTCGCTCAGTCTCTGAATAGGGATTTGTTACGCATTAGCGCATTGTGCTCGGCCAGGAGTAAGAAGCTGAATGCCAGTAAGACCAAGTCGATGATTATCAGTCGGTCTCAGACACTTTTACCGCAGCATCCCCAACTGGAGATTGATGACACTTTACTTCAGGAGTCTAGCTCCTTGGAGATGCTTGGTATTGTCTTTGATGAGAAGCTTACTTTGAGCCGCATATTAGGAGGTTGGTGTCACGTGCTTCCACTAAGATTGGGCTCCTGCATAAGGTGAATTCCTTGTTTGGGGATAGTCAGGTTGCCCGCAGATGTTTTATGCGTTTTTGCTGCCTGTGTTGGAGTTTTGCTCACCGATCTGGGCTTCAGCTGCTGACACTTGCGTCTGTTGAAGACTTGTTAGTTCAGTGGGTGAGGCCGCAGTTTTTTTTTTTTGGCTTGAGTTTCTCTGGGGCTCTGGCCCTGAAGCAGAAAGGCAAGACCTGGAACTCGTAGAGAAGGATTCTCTCTAGTTCTTTCAGAACGGAGGCCCCACCACTCGAGGTTTTATCTGCGTCTAGTCTCCTCCTGGTGACCCCCAGTATCTAAGCC
>LQNS02278160.1:22388858-22406324 GCA_001587735.2 Parhyale hawaiensis
AGAGCAAATCGTTCATGGGAGGCCCGCTGTCAATTTCTTCACTAGTATATAATCGTCGTCAGGATAGTTCTGTCTTATCGTTTCTTGCTCTTAGGAATAAAAGTGCCTTTACCACAGGATTCATTGAGGATAAGGTAAGGTCGAGGGATAGGTTTTGGTTTGATAGGTTTGTTGCACACAGATAAACCTTACAATAGTGAAACTTCCTGAGTACACGTCTTGTGTAGAGGAAATGTGGCTGTACGGCATCTCAGTCGTTTTTCCCATCAAGAATTCTCTGTCCTCTTCGATTGTGATGATCACTATCGCCTAGAATATCAATAATGTGGTAGAGAAACGAGAAACTCTGACTCATTTTTAAATTTGGTCAAAGTGCGACGTTACCAGTTCTTATTCACGATCTGCCAACTGTGGCAAATTTTAGGACTTTGTCCTTTGAAAGCAGGTGCTTTTGTGTAGAATGTGATTTCGCTCTCGGTATTTCTTGGCTGCGGTTACTGTCTCAGCTGTTGCTTATGCTCTTATTACATATAATGCGACAGCTGCTGTTGTCCATGCTGGCGCACGTCTCTCCCCTAAATTCCACTCATTTTCGCGTCGGCGGCAGCTCTATAGCACTTGCCTTTAGCCTCACAGTAAACTCCGCTCACATAGTCGAAAAAGGCAAGCGCTATGTGGCGGCTGTCGACGTGATTGTGGGTGAAATTTTGAGGAGAGAAGTGTCGCAAGCACGGGCATCAGCAGCTGTCCCATCAGAGGTCGGCATCACAGGTTATGGTAAGATGTTACGGTGGCAAAATCGATGGTATGATGGAGAATGCAATACCATCGACCCTTTGCCATCGGAACCCAAAATCGGCAGTTTTCATCGGCGATGACCTACGATGAAATAACCGTCGACGATGGCGATAGTAGGGAGTAACAATTATTGGCGATGTACCATAGCATAAAAGCATTTTAGAACTAGAACGCCTCGTGGCGTAAGACAATCGCCCGCGTGTCCCTTGTTTCTCCCTCTGTTAATCGTCGATGTGGTGGAAACTGAAGCTTAAACTATTCAGTATAATAATAACATAAGAAAAATAGAGCGCCTTGTGGCGCAAGACAATCTGCAGCGGTGCAGGCAAATTCAACGCCGTCATTTCTATGATTTCTATGACCAGCTAGGCCTAATTTTTGGCGTGGATTACATCTAGGTCAACTCATCAAACTCCCTACAACAAATTATGAAGATTGCTAAACTTCTTCTACCTGTTTTTGGGTAGACAGACATATATTTGCAGGGATATATATACAAGTATGTATACCGTGATTAAATCGTGAACAAAAACATTATCACTCCTCTTATTTAGTTGTTAGTTGCATGGGTGATAAATACAAGGATCTCAAACCACAGTATCTCTTATGACCCTCTTTGTTTTCATGTTGCTAAAATATACAGGCTTCAAACTCGTAAGGCTGTTTTTCTGTAATTTTAGCCTTATTTCATCGGCATCGGAAGTAAAGCCAATGACGATGCCCATCGTATGCCATCACCGATGTGATGTTCAGCAATTTCATTTGACTAGTGCTTCCTGTTAATACGATCGCCAATTGAAAAATTAGCCATCACCGACTGGTGATACAATTTCATCGGACCATCGTTTGGTCGCCATCGCCGATGGATTTGTTGCGATGATCCATCGTAAAATCGTAGTTCGACTGATATCGATCGTCTTCACACCTTCGCCATTGTATAATCGGCTATGGCCATTGCACTAAGCACTGTATCCCACTATATGTAATAGCTATAGTAATAATATAATCGGCTTCTTGACCGTGAAGATAAAAAAGTACTGAAGCACCTGCATTGTGTAGGCAGGACTCTACCGTACCTATGATTCTGCGGTCCATGGCCTCAAAAAGATGGTGCGCCGTTTATTACTTACGGTATTGCCGGAGCTAATGCGCATTTTCAGAACTCAGAGAATGTAGTACCACATAGTTGGTGCAGGGAAAACTCGTAACAAACGTATTCCTGGGAAGCAGAGCAGGCTCAATAAAGTTTCTGATTTCAGGCTAAAATGAGAACTTTGATATGCTTGGGGCAATCCTAATTCTTAGCTTGTTTCCAAAGTATTTTAATGCGATGTATTTTGAATGAAATTGATCCAAAAACGCACCCGTCCCAATTGAAAACAAATCTAAAAAACAAACACCCTCAAATGAGTGGCACAATATTACTCCAGTCACTTTAAACTGGTTTTTTTCGTTTTTGACTCGTGCCGAAACTTATTATTCGGCCGAATATTCGGTTTCGGCAATCACTATTCGGTCGAATATTCGGCTTCGGCAAAATTCACTATTCGGCACATCCCTAAGTACTGCTCATAATGCATACATACTGTACAGTATGTAGTTAGCTACAGTACCTACTTGATGCATTCGCGTTTGAATGACTGCAAAGCTGGCTTAGGGGCTAGAGTAGACTTACGAGTTCACCAAGTGATGTTTTCGTTAGAAGTAATAAGCAAGTGACTTTTCTAGCCTACTTTTATTGATTAAGTATAGCACTCAATATTATTTAACACATTCACATTAAAAACCCATAATTAAACCCATAAATTTGAATTTAAATCACTAAAATAGCACTTTTCAACCAAACACCACGATCTGCAGACGAATACTGAACGAAATGGCGGAGGTTGCCTTCCGATTCCCGGAAGAGACGCTGCGCAATAGGCGAATTTCAGTATCTGCGCAGCGTCACTTCCAAGAATTCTTCTGAAGGTCTGGAACTTCTGCCGGACTTTTTCCAGGAAATGCCGAAGTTTTCCGGTATTCCGGCTTTGTTTCAGTTTCCCGGAACACCCCGGAAAAGTAAAAAAAGTCCCGGAAAAGTGAAAAAAGTCCGGGAAAACGAGAAGTCCGGGAAACAAGGTTCCGGGAAAAAGGGGTTCCACTGTACATATGTACCGCGAATTACAAATGTTGCAATTTGAAGATGTGTATAACTATTCACTGCTTGCATTTTTACATTCATTTATGACATAACCATCCTCTTATCTTTCAACAACATAATGACTCACTCATACCCAAACAAAACTACAAAATGAGACTCTCCATTCTCAGTCTTCCAGTAGTGCTTGTTAATGTAGAGAAAAGGTCAACTATTTTTCAAACGGCGTCTCTTGTTAATAGAATACCAACGCCCTTATTAGATCCAATATCTAATAACACTTTTAAAAAGTGGCACAATGATTACATCAGGCAATTGTACTAGTATAATTATTACTTTTTGCCCAAAGAAGTTTCACGACTTTTCTATGGGTTATGTAGATATATTACTGTATGTGTATTGTAATTCGAAAGTCTTCAGTAATGTAATGTAGGTATAGCTGTATGTAATAAACCTATCAAGTGCATGGGAGATAATCAGAATTAGAACAAATTTTTAAATGCAAACATCCGTACCTGAATTTTGCTCTTTTTGTCATCAGTACTTTCCCCAATGACAAACTTGACTTTACCCTGCAGCTTTGACCTGCAAAAACATAATGATTAAGTATATTAATAACATTATGAGAGAAAAGAAAAATTTGTAGCTATACGAAAATTAGCAAAATCATATCTCAAAGTTTTGACACATAGGCTGTTTGACAATACCATATATAGCTAACTCCTTGAAAGTAAAACTCTACCAGATAGGTACATATTTATCGCACTATCATTAGCAAGTAGAGATATGGTAGTATATATTCCAGTGATATTACTCATTAGCAAATGCATTCAATACATCATCACCTGACAAATTCTTCATTCTCACATACTGTAATGCTTGAACTACGATGTCAACATCAGCTCTAAAATAAAGCAATTCTACCGAAGAAAATACAGATAGGAAAAGGCACAATGTCATAGGTTTCAATCACGACCAAATCCACAACTTCATTAATCACATAGAATAGGTAGGTACAGACCCCCAAACCTTATCTGAATCTCCTCACTAAAATAGAAGACAACAATTGAATTAAAGAGAGTAACAGCTTCTGTGATAGAAAATTCCATATCTTCACACACTTACAATCAAAAACCTATGTGATCAGGTACTGGAGTGGTACAAGATATAGACTAGCTAATGCAAAAACTAAATTAACCTTAGTTTTAATTCAAATAAATAGGCGAACTGCAAAATAGTAACAAACATACCTAAAAGCAATATCTTTATATAAATCTGAGTCTCAATCCAAAAAGTGAGTTGCGTCACAAAAGAAGAGAAAGCCTACATGCTATCTAGGAAATAGCGAGGTACATAAACTAAACAAACCTGAGTCGTAATCCAAATGCAGAGTTAAGCCACAAGAGAATGGACATAGAAGATGCAATGAAGAAAACATTGGTGTCACCAACCGGTTTCAAGGGCAACAGTTTACTTAACCCTTGAGCCATACTGTGAGATTATGACTCAGAGTTTTTCTGTTCAGGAAAAAAAAAACTGTAAATATTTGAGACAGAAGATAACACAACAGAAATGAAAGGTAATATTTTTTTTTGCGAGCCTAGATAAACAAGCAGTTAAAACACAAAATACCAAACTTGGAAAATATAATATGTACCTATATGCTAAGAAGGATGTGGAGTTTGAGGTGTTTCTGAGTCAGAAACACCTGTTCCTGGAGACAGAATTTGGAGCAACCTCTAACTACTGAATTATTTGTTTCAACCCAGAAATGCTTTGTGAAATGGAGAGTGGCATAACGAACGGCATAGGGTAGAGGGATTAGTGTCCGATCACTTTTTGCAAAAAAAAAAAAAAAAAATCCGTGCCTTCTAGTTCCCATAAAAATGACGATAACTCAGCATTGTCATGTAACTATCAAAAGAAAGAGCATAATTTAACTTTCTTTTGTAGTAAGTACATTATTCTATGAGTAATAGTTTTTTGTTAAAACAATTAAAAGTGGGCTGATTGGACATTTTGGGCGAGCCAGTAACTCCGATCAATTTTGACCGCTATTGATCGGTAGAAAGGAAAAATAGAAAACATTGAAATTAATAAACAAAGCTATAGGAGCTGCTAGATAAACTTGTTTTCTAATATCTGAGCGATTTTCATATGGATCTGACTCCAATAAATGGAGCTATGGCTTCTCCCGTAACACAAACGAGACCCTCCACCTCCAAAAATAGTACAAAAGTCAACTTTTCGAATAGCACATTTTCGTTTGTAAAATTAACTTCGGTGTATTGCACTTTCCTTGGGCAGTAAAATAAAAATTTTAGAAACATAGCTCCAGTTCAACTTTTTGGAAATATTAACAAGACCGCTTTTTTCGGTCACCTTTTAACTCCGATCACATAAATTTCATGAAAAAACATGTTTGAGCAAGAACCACACACTTAAAAGTCAATGGATAGAGTGTTGCAACGAATTTTTCTCAGTGGCTCGCGAAGACAGAACACCTTCTGTCGGTAGCATCCAGACCCGCGTCAGCGCCCAACTCTGGGGCGTCTAAATGGTAGTTTAGACTGTTTTGAGGTGTAATAGTCATTATAGACAGCTTTTCCACAGCTTTTTTCCAGCCCCGCCCCCTGGTACCTCAGGGTCCCAGCAGCAGCACTCCTCATTCTGGCACGACGAGCGCACCAACCATCAACTTCAACCTTAGGCCAAGAACTGAAGAGGCTTTGGGTAATATTGATCCTCCAGAGGTGTTCTGTCTTCGAGAGCCACTGAGAAAAATTCGTTGCAACACTCTATCCATTCTCAGTGACTCGCTCCGACAGAACACCTTTTGTCGGTAGCACAGACATAGCCAAGACGAAGCAGGGAGGGGTTTCATGGCCTCCCCTGAGTTGCTGGTGCGAAGGACCCTGATCTGAACTGATTTATTCTCTTGTACTTCGTGATCTTCCCTTCAAACAATCCAGGTGTTTCAACATTGGCCTGGTAGTGACTGTAAGTCGCGTCTTGGCCTTGAGGGTACCTGGTAACAATCTTTAGTGAGTTGCCGTACCCCTGACCTTTAGCTAAAATATGTACTTATAACAGGCCTTCCTGGATTGTCTCCGAATAGATCTATGTAAAAATCCTGTTAGGATAATACTGTTCTAGCCAGGCTTCTTGCAGCTTCAACCTTACATGCAGGTTGAAGGTAGCCAGCGCACGAGGTCGCAAGAAGTTCGCATACTTCTGTGCCCCTTGGGCTACTGGTATTGCCTTGTCTGGCTCATTCTAGAACCGGAAGGCTTTCAAGTCTTTTCTGGAACCCATTTCGGATTATTCTGGAAACTGCCCCTCTGTGGCATAGGTCAGTTTCCGAGAGAGCTGGTTTTCCAGTTCGAGCTGAAAAACCCCGATCCACCTTCCTTACCTTGTTAACTGGTCTCCTGCCGGGATGACTACCGGTAGGCTATCTGTAGTAACCCAGAATTACTGTGGTAGTTTTCCTTGGCTTTTCTCTGCCGTTAGGCTGAGATATCTTACTAAGGGTCTTGGATTCTAGGTTCCTAGAGGAGGAATCCTCAGAAGCCCCAGGCCACTCTCCAGACTAACTCGCCTCCTGAACTGTCTGTTCGGTTGAGTAGATTCAGAGACGAAATAACCCTTCCTAATTCTAGGAAGCTCACACTTCTATCCCCAGAACTCTCCTAACTATGGTGATCTTTGCGCTGGGAAGACCGAAGAAGTTACTCTTAGGCCTGGGAACCCTAGCGCCCGATATCCTTTTATATGCTAGCTATGGAGAAGGACCATTCCCTGATGTAGAATATGGCATTGCTAGTAGCTCCATTGCTTTCTACCACTGTAAGAGAACAACTTGGACAGGACCCTCAGAACTGGCTTAAATTACTTTTTCTGAGCCTTGAGTTTATCTGGGGCACTGGCCTTGAATCAAAAAGGCAAAACCTGGAAACTCGTAGAGAAGGATTCTCTCTAGTTCTTTCTGAACGGTGGCCCCACCACTCCAGGTTTTATCTGCATATATCCTCCTCCTGGTGACAGCCCAGTATCTAAGCCTGTTGCACTTCCATTTTAGTGTACCTCTTCAATCCAGCAGATTTAAGCTGTTGCCCGGTTCGAGCTTTGATTGGGTAGACGTCCCTACGCGACTCTGGATTCAATTTCCTAGTCACAACTCAGGAGAAGCTGAGAGAATCTGCTCTTGGGAATCTCCTTCCCGAGCTGGAGGAAAGTCCTCGTCTATACTAATTGGCTCGGACCCAGACCCAAGGAGAGCAACGTTTTAATCTGTGGCCTTTGACTGAGACATCCTCCTATCGTAGGAGGAGGGACTGCAAACCTGAAGCTGCAAAACCTGTATCGTAGTATAGCCTGGCCCTTTCTGAAGAGGTCAGATGCTCGGGGCTGTGTGACTGAGAATAAGCAGGCCCAACCAGGGAAGGCACAGGCTTACTACTCCCTTTTATATAAGGAGTTAGCTACCCTCCAGCTCAACCTAGTGTATCTTACCCTGGAAAAAAGGGAAACTCTGTGAAAAAAAACTAGGGTTTCCCTATGGTAGACAACGCCACAGGGAACCCACCGGCGTCTTTTGAAGCAGTCTGCTGAAGGTTGGACTATACTACTATAGGACACCTACTAATAGTTCCGAAGCAGGATCGTAAGTTGACACTAGCTGATAACGACTGCTTCTTGGAGGGATATAGCTCTGCCTAGTTGACTAGGCCTGCACAACAATCTCCTAGGTTAACTCCTAGTTTTATATCCCTGCATTTTCCTTGAGGGGAAAGCTTTGCCGGCGAAGAGGGTTCCCTCCCGGTGAGCTGACCAGAGAGAGAGCTGGCCATATACTGAACTCCTGGAAACTCTAAATTTTTCTCCTATAGCTAATTCTTGCAGAGCTAAGGGCAAGGGACCACACTCCTGCCCCTGCTAGGTCCAGCTGGGCTGTCTACTAACTAACCATCGCAGGTCCTGGAACTTAAGATGGCTCTCAGTTCATAAAGTCTCCTGCTAGGCTTTGGGAACAAGACGTACAGGGCACTTTGTTTTCGCCCTTAGAAGGATCTTAAGACCCCTGGATGGACAGAATTACAGAAACTGTACGGTTAAGCTTTGAGTTCTCAAGGCCTATCGCAACCTTCTGCCTATCCTCCCCTGTTTTCTACAAGGAAAACCACTGGAACTATTCCTCACCCTGGGACTGTTGTAACTGAAGTAGATTAGGAACAGTTTTCTGGGAATAAGAGAGATTTCCGGGACTAGGCATAGGGAGGTTGTCAGTACCCCTTTGAACTACTGTCGAGATCTCTCCTCCATCGAATAGGTAACCACTGCCTGTCGCTCTGGTTATTCCTAACTGCTTTCTGAGCCAATGGCAAGCGTCCCTTTAGGGCAGAAACAGTTTACTGGACTCCGGTCTATCAGCCGGTCCACCTTACCTCAGGAGAGATCAGCTGGTCCTGGTTACTCTTTGAGAGCGATACGCATGAGTGAACCTTTCATGGGAGGCCCGCTGTCGATTTTTTCACCAGTATATAATCCTCGTCATGATAGTTCTGTCCTATCGTCTCGTGCTCTCAGTGAATATAAGTCCCTTTACTGCAGGATTCCTTGAGGATAAGGTAAGGTAGAGGGATAGGTTTTGGTTTGATAGGTTTGTTACACACAGATAAACCTTACAATAATGAAACTTCCCGAGTACAATATACGTACGGTAATATATCTTATTCCATGATGTCAAATAAAAACTACTTCACGACAAAATATTGTCGTGAAGCCCTTGCTTATTCGCAGTCCCATAAAGTAATTACAACAGATTCTCGACTTACAAACCTCCTGACAAACGAACTTTCCGACCATCAAATTTCGCGACTTAAGAACCTCGGCACAAAATTACGCCCGTGTAACGAACCTCTACCCGACTTGCGAATCTTAGCATAAAAATTATGCCTGGGATATGAACCTTTACCCGAATGACAAATCTGAGAAGTTGTCTCTGTGATAGCTCACTCCTTGTTGCACACCTTTTCATCACACACGTCACGTGCTCTAGCAAACACATCACGTGCTCTAGCACACTCATCACGTGCTCTAGCACACACATCACATGCTCTAGCACACACATCACGTGCTCTAGCACACACATCACGCGCTTTTACACGCACATCACCCACTTCTACAGGAACATAACATATTTATTTCCTATGTTTCAAGTATTTACGGATTCACTATTCGTGACCTCTTGATGGAACGTAACCCTCGCGAATAGCAAGGGCTTACTTACTGTATATAGCACTGTGAGGCCATTAAATGTTCAAAGACCTTCATTATACAGTAAAAACAATTCAGCCACATGGAGCTATATAGGCATGCCAAAATTACCCAATATGTGCGGCTAATTTCGGCACCCCCCTTTGGAGAGACCCTGATCAAAAATCTGGAAACCTAAGGACTGGATACCTACTAAGGGGAATTGAAGCCTAGGCTTAGACCTAACTTTTTATCATAAACATTTGTTTGTAGGATTACAGGTTCTGTAGCTGTACTCATTTAAGTGCAACTTTCCAGCCGAAATAGCCCTACCTTACGGTATATTGATCAACCACTGAGGTCGACCAGATAACCGCAATGATCGACCGGTCGGACATTGCGGTTTATTGATCGACCAGATAACAGCAATGATCGACCGGTCAGACATTGCGGTTTATTGATCAACCACTGTGGTCTACCAGATAACCTCAATGATCGACCGGTCGGACATTGCGGTATATTGATCGACCAGATAACCGCAATGATCAACTGGAAGGCGTACAAGATATCAGCTACATGTGCGAGTTGTGTATCATATATTGCATCAATATCCACGGCGCCCAAGCAACAAGCTGTCTATGCATGTTGTGTATCATATATCGCGTCAGTAACTAAGCATGGCGCGCTTCGTAATCCCTCCCTTAGTCTAACCTGCTGTGGCACCATGACCCCGCAAGGCTCCCGGAAGGTAGAGCAGAAAAGGACTCTGTGGGCTTCATAAAGAAGTCAATCCTCCTCACAGGGGCACAACCTAATGTTGCTGTGAACAGGTCGGCAATCAACCGGGCTAGGCCACAGAAGTGACCTTGGACCCATCAAGTCAAAGGTGAAGTAGCGCAAGGCTGTTAAGTTAGAGGTTAGGAGTTGAGGTTGAAGAGAGGGTCAGTACAGGATAAGGTTAGGTAAGACCAGAATGGGTTAGGAGTTAAGGGTGCCTTGTGTAGCCGTAGCTTGCGGTGCAGCAGTGGCAGCTGTATTGTTTTTTTTTTTTGTTGCATAGTGCGCTCTACCCGCCCCTGACCTCCAAAAGTGCAACACCTGAACACGACCCCATAGGATTTGGTCTATCTGTGCATGTTGTTTATCGTATAATGTGTCAGTATTCACGCCACATAAAGTACCAGCTGCCTGTGCATGTTGTGTATTGTATATCGCGTCTGTACATAAACACGGCGCGCTTTGTAATATTTCCCTAAGCCTAGCATACTGCGGCAGCGCAACCCCACAAGGCTCCCAGAAATTACAGCGGAAACAGGACTCTGTGGGCTTCATAAAGAAGTCAATCCCCCTCACAAGGGCACAAGTGCCACTGTAGTTGTTGGGGGTGATCCTTTGCCATGGTGTTTGCCACCTAATGTTGCTGTGAACAGGTTGGCAGTCAACCGGGCTAGGCCACAGAAGTGACCGGAAAACCATCGAGTCAAAGGTGAAGTAGCGTGAGGCTGTTAAATTAGAGTTTAGGAGTTGAGATTGAAGAGAGGGTCAGTACAGGATAAGGTTTGGTGAGACCAGAATGGGTTAGGAGTTAAGGGTGCCTTCGTGTGCAGCAGTGGCAGCAGTATTGTTTTTTTTTTTCGGTTGCATAATGCGCTCTACCCACCTCTCACCTCCAAAAGCGCAACACCTGATCACGACCCCATAGGATTTGGTCTGTCTGTGTATGTTGTTTATCGTATATTGTGTCCGTATTCACGCCACATAAGGTACCAGCTGTCTGACAGTCTGTGCATGTTGTGTATCATATATCGCGTCAGTATGCACGGCGTTTAAAGTACCAGCTGCTTGTATGTGTCACATATAGCTAGTATATTGCATCAGTATGCTCGGCGCGTAAAGTATGAGCTGCCTGTAGGGTAGAGGCGTTAGTCTGCGATCACCGGCTTAATCTGCGATCACTTTTACACCCCTCCATTAAAAAACTGCTGCAAGACAAACCATTGATGCTAGGAAGATCAGCTAGGGCNCAAAAACTTTGTTGCAAATGATATCAATAGTTTCGTCTACGGGGATGTTGGTGAACAGAGAGGTGACATCGAAGCTGGATAAGTGGGCATTGGGAGGCAATTGGAGGTCTTTGATACAATCACGAAATTCATACGAGTTGCGCAAGCTAAACTGATTAGTGGTTAAACGTTCAAGTAATGGCACGAGGAATTTAGCTACAGAGTAGGACGGGGTTTTGTAAGCAGCTAGGATTGGTCGTAAGGGGACATCCGCTTTGTGTACTTTGGATGGTAGGCCGATGAAAATGTAGGTAGGTGATTTGTTCCCTTTTGGTATTGGTAACAAGAGTGCCTTTTTCCAGGAGGAGGTGATATTACCAGTGGAGAAACTGCTGTTATATATTTCCAGTAGCCAAAATTGGTATTCAGGAGGAAGATGTTGAAGATGGAGGTTGGAGACCTCATCTATTCCTGGTGATGTGGCTCGGAGATTCTTTAGACTGCATCTCAATTTATACTCCGTGAAGAGACTGTTGTACCAAACGGGCCAACCTCTATTAGAGCCAGTGATAATGGAAGAAGAATAAGTTTAGGACATGGATTAGGGATGGGAGCTGAGAGTACCTATTTGTTTGAAATGAGCTGCCAATGTAGCAGCTTTTTCTGCAGAGGATGATATGACTGCAGTTGGTGTGACCAATGGTCGAGATTTAAGGCAGTGTGGAGTTTGAATTTTGCGGATTTGTTTCCAAAGTACAGCAGGTGGCGTGGAAGATGTAAGGGTTGAACAGAATTGCATCCATGAATTGTGTTTGGCTTGTTTCATTTTCCTACCTTGCTTTTGCTTCGCTACATTTGTAGGCTAACAGGTTTTGAGGGGATGGACATCTAACTAGGTCATGCTTAGCTTTTCTCCTTGCTTCCACTGCATCTGTACATGATGAATTCCACCATGGTTTAAAAAAATGAGGCGAAATAGTTCCTTTTGTCTGGGAAAAAATTTTAGAGCTAGCTGTAATAAGTTTTTCTGTGAAAGAAGCATTGCTTTCCTCTATGTCACTGGTGAAGCAGCTTCTAGGGGGTAGTGTATTCTGCCAATCGGACAATGAGCCAGTACAGTGGAACCCCGTTTTCCCGGACTTCTCGTTATCCCGGACTTTTTTCACTTTTCCGGGGTTTTCCCGGAACGTCCCGGGAAACGGAAACCGAGCCGGAATACCGGAAAACTTTGGCATTTCCGGGCAAAAGTCCGGTAGAAGTTCCGGACCTTCAGAAGAATTCCCGGAAGTGACGCTGCGCAGATACTGAAATTCGCCTATTGCGCAGCATCTCTTATGCGATTCGGAAGGCAACCACCGCCATTTTCGTTCAGTATGCGTTTACACATCATGGTGTTCAGTTGAAAAGTGCTATTTTACTAATTTAAATTCAAATTTATGGGTTTAATTTTGGGTTTTTAAGGAGACTCTCGAGGTCGAAAATAGAATTTTTCAACTTTTTTTTCAACTCAAGTCAGAGAAGACACATTGAGGAACATTGTCAGTAATTTTCACAGTTATCTGAACACTATTTTCGAAGTTATTAGGGTTCAAAATTCTAACAGCGGCACCGATGCCTGGGGCACTGAAGTGAAGCGGGCATGCGCGCACTAGAGATTTAGAGGTTCTCTGGCACTCTAAAATACGGGCCAAATGACTTCTCAAGGGCTACTGTAACAAAACTGATCCCAAGGAACATTGTCAGTAATTTTCACACCAATATGGTCTCTATTAGTGAAGTAATTAGAGCTAAAAAATTGAACAGCGGCACCGATGGCCTACATGAAGGTCAGTGGAGACGGGTGCTAGCGATTTAGAGGCTCGCTGGTACTCGAATATACGGGCCAAAATGGCTTCTTAAGGGCTAATCTAACAAAACAGACTTAAAGGAACATCGTCAATAATTTTCACACTAATATGGTCTCTATTTTCGAAGTTATTTGAGCTCAAAATGACATCCAGCACTGCTTGCAAAGAGGCGGGGACAGTTTCTAGCTGCCTTACTATTGGCTCTTTGTAAGTCATTTCTAATGGTGTTTACACAATAATTCGTTCAGTGTGGTTAGTGCTCCACCAATGATAGCACACGGGCAAGAAAAATCATAATATTTCGTCCCCGCGTCAATGCTTTGTTCCTCTGGGATTGCGTCAGAAATGAACCGCGCGCATATATATATAGATGGCTGCACCCCCGTTTTCAGCGGTGCTTCCCAAACAATTAACTTTTTCAAGTTTCAATCTCTACTTCTACGGTTTTGAAGCTAGAGCAATGAATAACTCGTTTTCTATGCGTCAAATGTAAAAATTCCTATGAACAAACATGTCTTAGAACATTGTTTTACATACACGTGTCAAGTTTCAAAACCGTAGCTCCAAAGACAAAAAAAAAAAAGGTCTGAAACCCGGAGAGTCCCCTTAAAGTGAATGTGATGAATAATATTGAGTGCTATACTTAATAAAAGTAGGCTAGAAAAGTCCCTTATTTATCACTTCTAACGAAAACATCACTTGGTGAACTCGTAAGTCAACTCTAGCCCCTAGGCCAGCTCTGCAGTCATTCAAACGCGAATGCATCAAGTACTGTAGCTAACTACATACCATACAGTATGTATGCATTATGAGCAGTAATGTTCATTCGATACATTAATGTTATTCTTAGGTTTTTTTTGGGGGGTGGGATTACACATTTGAGCCTAGCCTCACTGTACTGTATACAGTAGTTTTCATAATGGCTTACGGTAATAATAACAGTGACCCCAGCCTCAACACTGCAAATGATGAGTACCATTATCTACAGTACTATGAATTCATATGTACTGTATACTGTTTACTAATAGTCTACCATACGTAATGCACTATGTTAAGTAGATAGAGTAGGTAGGCACTGTACTACGATGTTATTATGCACATAATGTACAATACTGTGCGGAATGGCAATTCCAGAAACACAGAAGTTTTATTTTCGTGCATCAACGTGCGGCAAACTTGGGTTTTTCTGGCATAAAATATCCCGGAAGTAGTTTCAATTTGCCTGACATACGTCCGGAAAAAAGGGGTTTTTCCGGGAATTGAAATTTTTTCGTTTTCCCGGAAATTTCAGTCTCCAGGAACGGCCTCCCCCGTGCTGTCCGGGAAAACGGGGTTCCACTGTATTAGATTGAGATGTGCTGGATCTGGTTGTTGTGTTGCGGCCCGGAGGGGATATCTTTGGCTTAGCACCAATGACCGGAGAAGGTTTGGCATCAAAGTTGCCACCAATAATAGGTGAGGGATCTGTAGAAAGAGAGAGGCTCAATGGTTCATCATTGTCTTGTGAAACTAAGATAGGGAAGGACTCATCAACCACCATGGAGTCCACAGTTGTAGCAGCAGAAGATGATGGTGACACTGAGGTCTGAGATGTAGAGACTACATGTGGTGATGTACTTGTTTGATCATTAGGTTTTTCAGTGCTTGACAGGGATAGAGAAGAGATGGGCTGAATTGTAGGAGAGACAGTGTTGATAGTTGAATGAGAGACTGGAGTAGGAACTGAGGTATTTTTAGTTAGCACAGTATTTGGTACTGCATGAGTGAGCCCAGCAAGCCCTAAAGCTGGAAAGGAAGTTTTGGAGGCCTCACAAAAAGTAAGAATCTTTGTAAGGAGGTTAACAACTTGAGTAAGAGTTGTTCTAAGATCTTCATAGGGTAGGAGAGAGGCATCTTCTATTTGAGCGGCAGCACTTGCAACTTTCTGTCTGCTAGGTATTTCAGACCATTGGTTTTTGGCTGAGCCATGATAAGATTTAGATAGTTTGGTTGGCTGAGAGAACAGAATAGAAGAGTTGTTGGAGCCTCAGGCACAACCTTGCCAGGTAATCCTTGACACACTCAATCATCCTCACACTTGCTGCTCCATCACATCCAAGCATTCGAGTCGACCATTCCAGACCCGTTCTCTCGTACACCACACATTCTTGTGTACCCCACTCTTCCAGGACCACTTGCATCATCACCTCTTGTTTTTGTGAATATGCTGCACACTCCAAGATTAAATGTTCTTCACTTTCAGCCTCACCCTAGTCACACATTTGGCACACACAACTTCCTATTTCATTCCAGCGATAGGTGCAAGCATTCACACTGAGAGCATGAGACAGTGCTTGGAACAGCATGTCGCCACCTCTACTTCCATCATACCAACATTTATACTTAGGACATTCTTTATTCCTGTACCATACTAGAGTCGACTTTTCTTCAATACTTCCTTGCCATTTATCTAGTCCGTATGTCTGCACTCGTCTAGGCCTATCAATTTCTTTCCTCCACTGCAGTACACTCCAATCCCCCATTTCATAGAGTGGCACTTCTCGCCAAGATCATGGCGAGCAGTTTGCCGCCCTCAGAAATGCGCGTGGGCGCCCATGGGCGAGCGCCGCGAACTGTGGAACAACATTTCATAGTGTGGCACTTCTCGCCAAGATCTTGGCGAGCAGTTTGCCGCCCTCGGAAATGCGGGTGGGCGCCCATGAGCGCCGCGACCTGTGGAACCCCATTTCATAGGGTGGCACTTCTCGCCAAGATCTTGGCGAGCGGTTTGCTGCCCCCAGAAATGCCGCTTCAATCCAGACCTTCCACTACTTCCACAAGCACTCGCCATTCATCTCGAGCCAGTCCAGGTACCTGGTGTGCCCACCCAACGTGCAGGCCACAGACATCAACTGTACGTCTACACACTCTTTCCCATTTGCTCTAGCGGACATTCCACAGGTGGACCTTCCACTATCCATACGTTCCAGTTGTGCTTTATAGTTCAGTAGGCTATACCTTTCATCATGCATTCCTTAAATGTACTCCATCCCATATCCCCTCTGAGTGCCTCTGTTGCTGTCCAGTTTGGTGCACTGAGAGCTGCCTTAGCAACCTTTGTATCACTTTTAGCTTGCTGATTTCACTCTCATTCCATGGCACAACATCCATACGGTCCATACCATACATCACACTTGGTACAGCCACAACTTTCCAGATCTCTCTCAGAATTTCATACCTGCAAGCCCTAAGTGGGCCGCACTACACAGTCGCCCCAACCATTCATTTAGATTAGATTAGATAGGCGGCAGTAGACGAACCAACAGGCCCATTCTCAAAGAGACACCAAAACTTACGCCCCGGCCTTCTAAGAGCTATTGCCATTAAGTGAGTAGGATATAAATGACTGGGGAATGAGAAGAGGAAAAAAAAGAAGAAGAGGGAGAAGAGTCTCAGCTAAAGAGATGATCACGAATACATGAAATTATGATCAATAGCCACTGATATGCGGAGTTAAAGATGTCAGACAGTGTAGGTGGAGCGGAAGAGAGAAGAAAACGGATTTAGGAAGCCCCTGAGGCTCTAGCCGTTAAGAGTGTGCGACTTTTGGAGGAGGAATCCTCAGCTGTGGGGGATGTCTCTCCCAATGTAAGTCAAGACGATTTTCATGACTGATTCCGCACTAACAATGTCGAAGGGAGTCTATTCCAAATGCTGACTATGAAATACGGAAAGAACTGCTGACTTACGGTCGTTCTTTGAGCTTTGTGCTTGAGTTTTTGACCGTTGTTTCGCAAGCGATCATTTAGATCTCTTTCAAAGAATGCCATTGTAGATACGTCATTGAAGCCATTCAAGTAGCTACTTGAATATTTTTATTAATTGCCCTCTGAGTCATCTTTGCTCGAGAGAGATCAGACCCAGTTCCTTTAGGCGACATTCATACGGCTTGTTTCGCAGCTGAAATATTAATTTCGCTGCTCTGCGTTGGACTCTTTCCATGTTATTGATATCTTTGCACAGATGTGGCAACCAGATTTGAACAGCAAATTCTAAGTGTGGCCGCACTAGTGCCTTGTACAGGGGAACGATGATGTCCTTGGACTTATATTCAAAATTTCTGGTGATGAATCCGAGTACTTTGCTCGTGCTTGCCATTTTCACACTCTGGTCAACTTGTTGACTGTGCTGTAGTTTGTTTGTAATAGTGATTCCCAAGTCACGTTGTTGGGTGACAAGAGCCAATTCTGTCCCAATCAATTTCAATGGAGTTGAGTTCACTAGCCCTACGTGCATTACTGAGGATTTGTTAACATTAAAGCTCATCTGCCACGTTGTGCTCCATTCCATGAGGTGGTCAAGATCTTGTTGGAGCTCGGCTCTTTTTGTGGCAGGATGGCATAGTTTTGTATCATCCGCAAATTTACTGATTTTACTACGG
>LQNS02278160.1:22459788-22469872 GCA_001587735.2 Parhyale hawaiensis
TTAAATGAATGAATACATCATTTTATAGAGAAAAAGATGGGCTTTCCGATGGTGCATTCAGTTTTCCTCTTTTTTTCATTTTTGAGGTGAAAAGTCCACTGCGATTATTTACCCCGACGCACGAAGTGCGTTGAATCATCCCGGTCGATGCTACCTACCAGGTACAAAAATTTTACCAAAATTTGTTTAATGTCCTCATGTCCTCACTTCAATATATCCCAAATGATGCAGAATATCATTGTATATGTACAAAACTCCTAACATCTTTAATTTGATATATGTTTATAGTAGCAAAAATTATTTAGACATGTTTAATGTTTACATCAAATATCTACTAGTTGGACCTAGGAGTCGGAAGTCGGAAAATCTTGAGGACCAGGAGTCGGAGTCGGAAATTCTGGACGGCCAGGAGTCGGACCTTGAACCCTCCGACTCCGCAACCCTGCCAGCAACTATCGACCAATCAGTCTTACATGGGTCGTCAGCAAACTCAATGAAAACCTCTTGGAAAAGCTCATCACTGATTATCTGAGGATGCAGCAGCTCATATCCAACACTCAGCATGGCTTCCAAAATGGAAGAAGCTGCTCAACAAACCTACTGGACTATTTCTCAAAAATTACAGATATTAAAGAGGAACAAAAGGGTGTAGACCTTGTGTATCTAGACTTCCAAAAGGCTATTGAGAAATTACCCTATCAACGTCTAATGAAAAAATTGGAAGCCCATGGCATCCATGGAGACTATTTACAATGGATCAGGGCATGGCTTACAGGTCAGCAGCAGCAAATGAAGCTTGAAGGAGAGACAAGCACCTGGACGCAGGTTTCATCAGGAAGCGTGCTTGGCCCACTTCTGTTCTGAATTTACATCAATGATCTCGATCTCAACATCCGTAGTAAAATGAATCAGTAGCTAAAATTGCGGATGATGCTAAACTATGTCATCCTGCCACAAAAAGAGCCGAGCTCCAACAAGAACTTGACCACCTCATGAAATGGAGCACAACGTGGCAGAGAGCTTTAATGCTGAGAAATGCTCAGTAATGCATATAGGACTGATGAACCCTTCAACCCCACTGAAAATGAATGGGACGGTATTGGCTGCTGTCACTCAAAAAAGTGACTTGGGAATCACTATTACAAACAAACCACCACAATCAGCAAGTTGACAAAGTGTGAAAATGGCAAGCTGAGTACTGGGATTCATCAACAGAAATTTTGAATACAAGTCCAAGGACATCATTCTCTTGTACAAGGCGTTAAGGTGGCCACACTTAGAATTTGCTGTTCAATTCTGGTCGCCACATCTGTGTCAAGATATCAATAACATGGAAAGAGTCCAACACAGAGCAACGAAATTGATACCTCGGCTGCGAAATAAGCCATATGAATGGCGCCTAAAAGAACTAGGTCTGATCTCTCTTGAGCAAAGACAACTCAGGGGGCAACAAATAGAAATATTAAAGTATTTGAATGGCTTCAATGACGTACCTACAATGGGGCTCTTTGAAAGGGACCTCAATGATCACTTGCAAAACAACGGTCAAAAACTCAAGCATAAAGCTTGAATGACCGTAAGTCTGCAGTTCTTTTTGTATTTCATAGTCAGCATTTGGAATAGACTCCCTTCCAATGTTGTTAGTGCGGAGTCAGTCAACACATTTAAAAATCGTCTTGACACACATTGGGAGAGATCCTCCACAGCCAAGAACTCCTCCTCCAGGAGTTGCAAACTCTTAACGGCCAAAGTTTCTGGGGCCACCTAGTCCATCTTCTTTTCTCTCCAGCTCCAACTATCTAAGCTCCACGTATCAGCGGCTCTTGATCGTGCTTGCATGCATTCATGATCGTCTCTTAAGCAGGGACTCTTTCCTCTTTCTTTTCTCCAGTCTATATCCTACTAACATAATGGCTATTAGATTGAATGTTCCAATCAACACTTTTGCAGTGGTGAAGCGAAGGCAGAGTACCTATGTCGGTAGCACTAAGACTTGCATAGCTGAGGCTTCTCCATGACAGGAGGACAGGTCAGAGTCGTCACACTCATAAAAGACAGATACTGTATGTAATCTTTCAGAATTTTCCAAAATTTGTTCAATTTCTCATGTTTTGTGAAGTATTTCTTCAGAATTCATGCCAAAATGTGAGCTAAGTTTGCTGTTCGGCGTTTCTGTGAATTTGGGACAAAGTCTCAGATTTTTTTTTTATACAGTCATGCCTCCTTGCATCCTTATTCCTCTTTGCAGCCAATACAGTGGAACCCCCTTTTCCCGGAACCCGGACTTCTCGTTTCCCCGGACTATTTTTACTTTTCCGGGGTTTTCCTGGAATGTTTTGGGAAACTGAAACCAAGCCGGAATACCGGAAAACTTTGGTATTTCCTAGGAAAAGTCCAGCAAAAGTTCCGGACTTTCAAAAGATTTCCCACAAGTGATGCTGCACAGATACTGAAATTCGCCTATTGCGCAGCACCTCTTCCGAGAAACGGAAGGCAACCTCCACCATTTTCGTTCAGTTGTCGTCTGCACATCGTGGTGTTTGTTTAAGAAATGCTATTTTAGTGATTTATAGTGAAATTTATAGGTTCAATTTCGAATTATTCAAGTGAATGTGATGCATAATGTGTGCTACACCTAATTAATAAAAAAGGGTAGAAAAGTCATTTATTTTTGTATTTCTAATGAAAACACCACTTTGATGAACTCTAAATCAACTCTAGCCCTCAGGCCAGCTCTACAGTCATCAAAGTATGAATGCATCAAGCAGCGTTGGACCGGGTAAGATATCGTAAAATCGTAGCAGCAGAAACGAGCATTCTTGTGCAGGAAGGAAATAACACGAGGTAACTGTCCTATGAAGATTTTGTGGCTTATGCCATTACAGAAGATGTTATTAAGGAAAATTATATGATAACGTGGATGCAATCACTTGCAAAATACTGTATGTCGGGATAGCACTAGTAGTGCCTCAAATTTTTTGATACTTCATGCATAGATTTTCATGTAAAGTACTGAGTGGACTGACAATTCCAAAAATAATTTCAATTTGGTTCACCAATGTGCAGCAAGCCGGGTTTTTTCTGGCTTTGAATTTCCCGGAAGCAGTTTCAATTTACCGGACAAAGGAGTTTTTTCCGGCAATTGAGATTTTCTCGTTTTCTCAGACAATTCAGTTTCCCCGGAAGAGGCTCCCCCTTGTGCTGTCCGGAAAAACGAGGTTCCGCTATATAAGGCCGGCCAGCACCTTCCAGCCTTACTTGAATTTATGAGATGAGCGATCCATAACTATTCAGCCTCCAAAAAAGGTCTTGGAATGCAAAGAAAACTCCAGAGGTACTCTGCCTTCGCTTTACCACTGCAAAAGTGTTCATTGGAACATTCAATCTATTTGCAGTTGCAGTGGCTTACTCCGGCAGAGTACCTCTGTCAGAAGCACCGACTTACCCACAGCAGAGCGGAAGCGGAGCAGGGAGGGTTTTTTGGGGCTCTCCTGCATGGAGGTGCTAGGCCATAACCAAGGTAGTAAGCTCTATAAGTTCATCAGTCTGATGCCTGAGCGCTCTGCAGTCTAACCAAGATAACTGCCACGGAGGTAGATTGCCTATAGAGTTTAACTCTTGGTTGGTTGTACCACCTTGATGGTCAGCTCAGGCAGTTCCATCTGTTTATCAGACCGTTGGGACTGCCCTCACCTATCTTGCGTTGGCTATTCTTGTTTCGGAAAATTTTCCTTTAGCCAAAGGCGATCTGTGGTAACAGGAGTTCTATCCCGTTTCGGTGTCATCTTGCCTTGACCTGCCGTGAACTTTGTAGTAGACCTAGTCTGATTGATTTGCACCCATGTGCACGACTTAGTTTCTTTCTGTTATTAGGGCCTGATATCAAGTAAGGCTGATACATACCGCTGTCTTTGGGAGGAAACCAGCAACTTTGGATATTGAGCTATCAGGATTGCCAAAAGCCTAAAAGATCAGTTTCGCTTCTGAAGCCCCTTGGGACCAGACGTAGCAACCCAAGGATCTGCTTGAAAAACCGGCTCAAGACCATCTGAAGCTGTGATCGTGGAAAAATGGAGACCTGCTTAGGTAAAGGGATTCTCACTTTACTTAGCATCACGTTTTGAGTATTATAAGTATATGGATGTTGAACTTTGTCATGTTCTTAAGTCCTATTCCAAGAGGTAACAGGAGCAGGATACATAGCTGGTTTAGCCAGCTCTTCAAGGTCCAGTACTGGAATATGGTGCGAGCGTTGTTGAACAACGGAGCTTGGCGGCGGATTTTTTTTTTTTTTTGTCAAGAACCATGAACAAAAGCGTGGAGCTTGTTCTGGTATAGTTGCAAGCTTGGACTTAACTGAGTTGAAGTCGTGGGACCGTAGGTATAGGTGGTGGGACTTGGAATTATTTCTAAGTCTCATACCGAGAGCAGGGTATATACATAACTATCCTTAGCATCGCTCTCAAGTTCACGAGTTACTGCGATGTGGTACCAAGACAGGGGAAAACTCTGTTAATTTTTTTTTTGGGGGGGCCATGTTCCAGAACTATGGCCAAAACATCTGAAGCCTTGCTCTGGTATAGAAGTAAGCTTTGGCCTTAAACCAAACAAGTCCTGATCCTTTATAAAGCTATAAGTGGTGGTGCTTAGAATTATTTCCAAGTCCCAAACAAGAGGAGATAAGGGCAGTGTATATAGCTGGGCTTAGCCTCATTTCTCAAAAAACTGAAGCAGTGAGATGTACTGCCCAAAACAAGGGAATTTTTTTTTTCTGTACAAGCCAACCCCCAATTAATATCTTGGGGTGTTGTTCTTGCACTGAACAATAATACAGGGAGTTAACGCCTGTAGTAAGGTTAGGCAACAGATTTATAATTTTAACTATTAGCAGCTCTTGTCCTAGGATGCAGGTGGAGCTCTTAGCGAAAACTTATGTTCTGCATTGGCTGGGCCTTAGCCTTTGTGATTCAGATTCTGCATAGACCCAGATTTGGACATATGTCTGAGGGTCCTCAGCCATTACTCATGACTGTACTCAGAAACCGCTCTTTGTGTTGGCCTCTCAAGATGGTTGCGTGCTCTATTACTAGCAACTTAAGATACATTCACATTGCCAAGTTCTCAGACCGGACCCTAATTGCCCGGGATCCCTCGTGTTTGACGGGACCCGGGTTGGTGGGTTTTGCCGTTCGTAGAAACACTTTTGTGTAAGGTGATATGGCTGTTCCGTGTAGTGGCTTAGGACTTATTCTAATACAAGTCCCGTGACTACTTTGAACTTTCGCAACTTAAGCTTACGACGTCGTTCTCTTTGGGACAAGGAGTGACCCCGTTGGTACGGCCCTTTTAAGCGCCACAGGTTTGGGAGGAAAGTAATGCCAAGGGCGGGACTTGCTCCGACTTGCCGCCCTTTGCACCCCCCAAAAGAGGAGTGACTGGACGCCCGGACCGTCAAACGACATTTCAAAGCAAAAACTGTCATCTTAGCCACGGTCTCATTTTCGCCCTCTTAAGAGTAGGTCCGTATGGTCAAAGAGGTTGTGGCTAGTCCGTGCTGTACCCGAGCTCTCTGCTACCCTGTTTGGCCCATCCTATTTGGGGGAAGAGCTAAGGCATAGTCAGCGTTGCCTTCGTGGCTATCAAAAAACGTCCTCTTTGTCTGTCAGTCCTCTTTGTCTGTCGAAGTGGAGGCCTCTGGACGAGTCCGGGGGCTTCTATTGCCCGGACGGTTATTGCCATTGCGTTTTAGCTGTTGGCTCAGTCTCGCCATTGCTACGGATACCAGCGGCACCGGTTTCCCCTTTAGGGGGACCGGGAAAAAACCAGACTAAACCAACGATTCCCCTGAAGTCAATATTTCCAAGCATTCTGGGCTACATCCAGCCCAGGTCAACGGGGGAATTCCACCTTGGACTGGGAGTTGCAAAGGGGTTCGGGCCCAAAAAAAAGAGAGCTGTAACTCCCGGTAGACCAGTCAACCAACCAAAGGGCAATTTATCATCTTGCGCCAAGAGCCCTACTCGGGTGTCTCAAAAGGAAATCAGGATCGCAGTCGTGAGGGCTCTAGGATCGTAGCCGCTGAGTCGCAGCTCGCTTGCCACAGCACTTCCACTGTACTGGGCTAGGTGCGGATAAGGTCACGTGTGGGATTCCCCTTTGACGGGGAGTTGTAGACAGGTTTTGGGCAAGACAAGACGAATCTGTACCTCCAGGAAGGCATCTGCCCCAAACTTGGAAGCCAGAATTTATAGTGCGCAGAGATGCACACTCAGGGGTCCCATAGGAGAATCAGGCTCGTAGCAGCGAAGGCTCCAGGACCTTCGCAGGGCTAAGCCACGGCTTCCCTAACCTCAACACTTCCAAACGCACAGGGCTACAGCCGGACAAAGTCAACATTGGGACTTCCCTTCGATGGGGAGTCGTAGTCCTGTTTGGGCAAGCTGGATTTTAATCTTCAGGAAGTCAATTGCCCAAACCGGAAAGCCAGAATTATAGTGCGCAGAGACCCCCACTCGGAGGTCCCATAAGAGTCAGGATCGTAGCAGTGAGGGCTCCAGGACCCTTCAGGAAGTCAGGACTAAGCCGCGGCTCCCCTGACCTCAATGCTTCTATGCGCACTGGGCTACATTCAGACAGTGTCAATGGAGGGGCCCCCTCTGGACGGGGGCCATAGCCGGTTCGGGAGGAGGGGGCAGTTCAAGGACATTGCCAGCTCGACCAAACCCGGAAGCAAGAGTTTAAAGTGCACCGGGACCTCGACTCAGAGGTCCCATACTAGGTTCAGGATCGTAGCAGCGGGGGCCCCAGGACCCCCGCAGGACTAGGCCGCGGCATCATTGAACCTAGAAGCTTCCATGCACTGGGCTACATCCGTATCAGGTTAACGGAAAGGCCCCCGTCTGAATTGGGGGATGTAGCCAGAAAAAACAATCAGTCGTTGTAGATGCTAGAAGCTGTATCTTTTGGTTACACATCTCAGCTCCTCCTCCAAATTCCATTTACGTTGAAGCTCACCACTGCTAGCAAAATGTATAATCTCACATTTGAAAGTTTAGTTATTTTTCAAATTCCGATTCTAATTTGGCACATTCAATATTGGAGGTGGAGGAGGGCTGTTGAGATGTTCACTCTATCGCGAGTCGTCAACAAGTGAGACCGGAGGGTGCTGGCCGGCCTTATATAGGATGCAAGGAGGCATGACTATATAAAAAAATCTGAGACTTCGTCTAAAGTTCACAGAAACGCCTAACAGCGAACTCAGCTCAGATTTTGGCATAAATACTTACGAAATACATCACAAAACATGAAAAATTGAACAAATTTTGAAAATTCTGAGAGTACTTATCTGTCTTTTATGAGTGTGACGACTCTGATCTGTCCTCCTGTCATGGAGAAGCCTCGGCTAAGCGAGCTTAAGTGCTATCAACAGAGGTACACTGCCGGAGCAAGCCGCTGCTAGAGCACCTACAGGGCCAGGGCGCAAGTTTTGGTGTCTCTTTGGGAATGGGTCAATTGGTTCGTCTACTGCCGCCTATCTAATCTAAGCAATGTGCTAGGATGGATAAAAACTACCTACTTAATCAAGATGGCTCAAATTTACACTGGAAATCATAGCCACAGTTTAATATCCTACTAAAGAGCGTGCAGTTTTCTTCAGTAAATTACTCAATATTTATAAAAGATGATCTCGTGTGGGCTTCACTTGGAAATATATCACTTTTTTCATTTCTCTGATACTCCAATTTTAGCGATTTCAAGTGCAACAACCTGTAATGAACAGAACTTAGTTTGTGATCCAAAGACTTACTGGCACAGGACGCAACTATCAGAGGTCAACCCCTGCTGTCACAGGAGGCCCAGTCACAAGCATAAAACAAATAGCAGTTGGTTAGCAGCTTCTGATCTTTTTGTACTGTTGTGAATGGGCCGCAACTGCACACGAGGGTTGCCGAGTTTTGACTACTCAAGTGTAACTCTGACTCCAACTTGTGGCTCCAGCCAGCTTCCACCTTACTCCTTGGTAGCTGATTGAAGATATCATACTGATTTTTTTTCAGCAAATATCTAACTACGACAAAACACAAACTCCTAATCCTAGACCCAGCTTGTGTCTGACTCCAACTCCAGGCCCCCTAAAATATCTGACCCCAACTGACTCACACTCTGTAACAATGATGCACCTCAGTTATTACTACAGTAGATACTAACTTTGTGAATATTACCATCCATGCTGAGGGAGCAGTCACTTTGGGAAGGGTACTGCAAGAGATACAGTTGCCCATCTTCGGAGTTAGACAAGTATACTGGGATCTGAAAGGCAAGAATTCCCTAAGATAAGCATTGAAAAAGAATGTGAGCATGAAAATTACCAAAAAAAAAAAAACATTTTGTATAGTCTCAACTCTCAATACATTTGCACTGCAGTTTTATATATACCTAGGATAACTTGAGGCATACCCGCACTCCTGTAATGGCTTCTAAAATCGGGCATGACACATTATAAGCTATCAAAGTAGATATATTTAGAAGCCCATTGGATATGTAGTGAGTGACTAGGTAGGTAGGTAGGTAGCTCTGTAGCCTCTGTAGACACAACCACTGTGTTTCAAGAGAAAAAAAAGAGGGGCACTTGAATTTAGAATATATGCATGATGCTCTCACACAGGATAAAAGCTCATGAGAACTGAAGGTGGGGTTGCATAAAGCATCACCAACAGGAGTAGAAAAATAGGAGGAAACACATCGGGCAGAAAAGACAGGCATCCCAACGGCTTAATTGCCACTAAGATAACATATAACTACCCCTAGGATAGCTACTACCCACCATGACTTAGGCTGTATGAGACTAGCCTACCTGTCTCTATAGCCATTGTACACCCCTTGAGGGGTCAAAGTTACACCAGTATTATTTAAATTCTCTCCTACAGAGAGCTGATCGGCCATTGGCCCTTGCATCCCCAAGGGCCAAGTCCTCAGTCGTATAAATAATTTTAGGACAACCTACACCATAGGTACGAAGTAGTGTATGTTTCAGCAACAGTATTTTTTTAATTTGTTCTATGGATATTTACCCTGGTTTGATAGTAAAGAAAGCGAGTACATATAGCTGTTACCATAACTATACAAAGAAATAAAGTGTTAGTTAAGTTCAATTATAACCTAGGATAGAGCATTTCAGAGTCCTATTTACTTTCTTTCCCTCCAATCAGATTGAGCAGAAAGTTGACACTTGACACAAATGCAGCTCATTTAGAACAGTGCTTCACAGAAAAAATATTGTCTCGGTGTGCATTTCTAAACAACATACGTACTGTAGCCACGTTTGCGCTTATTTGTGGAGCATATCTTTACTGCTAAATTGAGTATCAACGATACTGGTATTGTTACACCTATTTACTGTTATTAAAGTTCTAAAAAAAAGGCAAAAAAAGTTGAAAGATGGTTAGGTACAACTGCAGGAAGAGACCATCTAACAAAAAGTATGTAGCTACTTCAGTCACCTTTCTGATTCAAGTAACTACCTAATGAAAACCATCAAGTAGACCTATCCCACCATATCAAGAGTGCTGCAACTTCAAATTCTAGCCACAGAGAGTGACTTGACCGCTACAGATGGGGTGAAGCAACCAAAGCTATTGGCCAAGCCCTACAACCTGGGCATTTATCATTGCAGCGATGTGGTGACTTTCTGCTTAGTCACAGATTCGTTCAATTCGATCTAGCCAGGTCATCCAGTGGCCTAAGTGCTTCAAACATTTTGACATACCAGTAATATACAACCAGAGAAATCCATTTCTGAATGACAATACATCTGCTTATAGTCAGAAAGTAAGGCCGAATGTCTCCAGATCTAAAAAGCAATTGGCCATACTCCATGCTTGAAGTTTAAGCACTGCCATTAGCCACACTCTACAACTTAGGGATCTGTACCCTTATCAAAATAGTTAGAATGTTCCAATGAATACTTTTGCAGTGGTGAGCGGTAGGCATAGTACCTCTGTCGTTAGCCCGCAATTCGCACCGCCAATCGGCGACTCCAGTTCAGGAGGACAGTTCAGAGTCGTCACACTCATGTTATTGACAG
>LQNS02278160.1:22470819-22507561 GCA_001587735.2 Parhyale hawaiensis
TACCAACTTTGATTTTTGGATATTTTTCCGAAAAAAATTGCAAGGTAACGCCTTTGCGATTTATACAAAATTTCTGACTACATTCGATTTCACTGATATTGATTGCAGTTACAGTGCATTATATAGTTGGTATAAATTCACTATCTGTTTGGGCAAATCATATTTAGGGTGAAAATGTTTTTCATGAATTGTGCATTTCCCTTTGTATATTTGAGCAGGAATTTCCTTGCACAATTACCTCGATGGTAATGCATTTCTACTGGGTGAATATGGTTTGGGCAAATGGGGAACTATTGGGTATGGGGAGGCACAGCGTCGTCTGACTTGAAGTGCTGAACTTTCGTTGCCACTCCTTGTTGGTCCAGGTGGTGGCATCAGTACTGATCTCTTGGCAAGGGTGGAGCTTTTGTCGGCTCACTTTGATGAGAAGCAGAGCAGAGATATTATTGCATTGCCCCATCGATGCCACCCTGAACCTCGCTTGACCTCTTTGGCGTTCAGATCTGGTGCAATCAAGGTGTTGCTTGAGGGCTTCGATTCCTATGGAGGTGTGGATCCGGTTTGCATGTTTCCTTTGTTTTATAAACAGCTGGCTGATGTTCTTGTCCCCAAGCTTGCAGTGATCTTCCGGCGCCTAATACGGCTAGGAAATTTTCCTCGTTGTTGGTGAACTGGGAATATTACTCCTATTCCCAAGGGTTCGGTGTCGCCCTATGTGGCCATCTATCGACCCATCACACTGACGCCCATTTTGTCGAAGGTGTTCGACAAGTTGATCACTGCTGAGCTTGGTCGTTTCGCTGAGGTTGCGGGGTTGCTGCCTGCTTGTCAGTTTGCGTACAGAATTGGCTTGGGTTGTTGTGACGCTCTCTGTTCGGTGTCGCACCATTTACAGTCTGCACTGGATTGTGGCTCGGAATCACGCTTTATCTAGTTCGGCTTTAGCACTGCGTTTGACAGGGTTGATCACAGGGGTCTATTATACAAGCTAGAGTTTTTTGGTGTAGGTGTTAGGGTTTTGTTAATCATTCGCGATTTTGTTTCTGAATAGGGATGTGTCACGCATTAGTGCATGGTGCTTGGCCAGGAGTATGAAGTTGAATGCCAGTAAGACCAAGTCGATGATTATCAGTCGGTCTCACACACTTGTACCGCGGCATCCCCAACTGGAGATTGATGACACTTTACTTCAGGAGTCTAGCTCCTTGGAGATTCTTGGTGTTGTCTTTGATGAGAAGCTTACTTTTGAGCCGCATATTAGGAGGTTGGNGAGCCGCAGAGCTATGTATGTTTTATAAAGTGTACAATAATGAGAGGCATTGGTTGTATTCTTCTCTCCCTGCCCTCAAGATTTTTGGGAGAGAGACTCGTGCTGCGCGCGGAGCGCACTCTTTCACTTTGGAGGCAGTCAGATGTAGAACTAACCAGTTCTGTTGGTGCTTCGTGCGCTGGTCGGCTAGGATTTGGAATTTGTTGCCGGCATCGGCTTTTGGTCGTATTGGCCTGCAGGCGTTTAAGTCAGCCGTTAATGGTTTTTTGCTGGATTTCCTTTAGCAGCGTTTTGGGCTTCCCGGTGTTGCAAGGTGCTTCATTTGGGTTGTATTACCTGTCCGTGGGAGCTCAAGCGTGAAGTTGTAATAATAATAACAATAATAATATTAATTAGTTGCCCCTGTTGACAGCTGTAATGGTGCTTTTCGTAATTCTTGTCTCACCTAATGAACAGATGCGTTTCAGTAGTAGTGGAGCTCCAGATCTATTTAACCTATACCTTAAGATACTGTGCTTTGCAAAGCCTGCATTGAGGATAGCTAGTGATCATTGGAGTGTTTGTGCGAGCTGTGTCGTCAGAGTGACTGGACTACTACAAACTTTTTTATTATATTCTTGCGACCGTCTCAAGTCACTGGACGTCTCATGACGTACTCGGGTAAATCCGTACCTGAAATCGTGGTTGTGCATGGTGCGTTTTGTTGTGGCTTAGCTTTCATATATTGGGGATTATGGAATAATTTCAATTGGTTCAGTAGTAGCAGCAGCAGCAGACACTGAAGTGTGCGCCGAACAGTTAATTGTTCCACCTACATTTGGATGGGTTGTTAAACACTGGTCCTAGAGTTGCCGTCAGTCAGGTGTGGCTCTACTGCAAGGCATTCATTTCGCTGTAGTTTTAGTAGGCTTTATAAATGAACTTTCCAGTGGTCCCCTTCAAGGCTCAGGGAACTCACAGATGGATCTCTTTGCAGGAAACAAATTCACTGAATTAGGTTTCTAAGTGCTAACAAAGAAAATTTATCTCAACAGCTGTGCTTACCTAGCAAACAAAGATATTAGACAAATAAATTCTATCTACAGTGATAACATAGATGATTGGACGCATGATTTCTGTCTTCTAACATGATTGGACGAAAAATTTCAGTCTATTAACATTGATGATTTACCTCAACAGCTGTTTCTACTGAGCAAGCATGGATGTCTGGATGTGGACCAACTGGAGAAATTACATAACTTGCCAGGCAAGGACTTGAGTGCCATGCTAAAGAGCATAGCCAAGCCTGACCCTGCCTCTGATGAAGGTGCCCGCACGGGCCGCTGGGTCCTCTTACAGGATCCTGACCAGGAGTTTATTAACAAGTGAGTATTGTACCCTTCGGATACGCCACAGTATGTCGACTATGTCCAGATACCTCATAGCGTTGCTTACTTCGTTACGCCAAGGTATCTCCAGATACCATAAAGTTGTTTACTTAATTAACCAAAATGTGTTACCAACAGACAGGTTGTAGTTTTGTGAAATGTCACCGTAGTTTTGCCTCTTTTCAATTCAAATTAGTTATCTGGCAGTAGACGGACCAACAACAGGCCCATTCCATATAGCAGCCGACACTCTCGCTCCACCCCTCTATGAGCTGTTGCTGTTTGGTCAGAAGTATATACCTAGCTATCTAGAAAAAAAGCGAAGTAAAAAAAAAACTGCCGTGGAAGAGATCTTACGAACGCGATTTTTGTATACAATATTTGTATCTTTTTTTTTTTTTTAACTAGGTGTAAGGGAAATTTGAAGCACCTACTATGTTTACCGTAGTTTGCTACAACCTAGCATCGCATGTCTTCAACGTGTTACGGCCAAATAACATCTTATAAAAGCCTCTATAAGCTGTAGGGCCGCTCTGCCACTTATGCACATGATACGTCCTACGTTCTGTTGTCATTTAAGAGTTCTTCGCTAACTCAAAAGACTAATTGCCTTATCTCTTCATTTAATTGCAGCTAGTACTGTAGACTAAGTGTCAAAGCTGAAGCAAAGAATATACATGTAATAAGCAAATTTTGAACCCTTCAGTGTATAGTGTACCAAGTAGGCTATGGTACTTGCCAAATAGGGTTATTCCTATGAAAAAGATAACAATATATCATACAATGAAGGCTTGATTGTTATCGGTAGTTTCCTTGAAATGTTTAATACTTATAACTATCAAGTGTTGTTTATAACTCATTGTACCTATTGCATCGGTGAGTGATCGTATCTAGTTTCTCGAAGCAAAGACGTGATGCCTTTTTTGAACTGTAAGGTTACGATAATCATATCCGTGAATATTCCTTTTGCTTACGGGAAAACAGAGACGTAGTGTAACTTTTCACAGTAAGGTTATTCAGTGCAGTCAATGCATGTATGCTTAATGATATATAATTTCCATTGCAGATACAAGGAAGTGGTTCAACGCTATGGCATGAAGTGGGCCTATCAATACTCTACGAGCATAGCTAAAAGATAGCCTCCATTCTGTGCTCTATCCTCTATGTTCCTCAATAAATACAGTTCTATATGTGGATCGTGACTTCATTTATCCTTGTTAGCAATTTTATGTAAATCGTCTGCCATTACTGTCCAATTTATCTTTGTTAGAGCTCATGCCCTTTACCGTCCAGTCTATTCTTACTTGCTGCAGGTGGCAGGGCACCACCCTTGCCGGGGAAAATGAGACGCTCCCCCAGCATATCCAGTCTCTTGCTGGGTACAGTGAGGCGCTCCCCCAGCGTATCCAGTCTCTTGCTGGGTACAGTGAGGCGCTCCCCCAGCGTATCCAGTCTCTTGCTGGGTACAGTGAGGCGCTCCCCCAGCGTATCCAGTCTCTTGCTGGGTACAGTGAGGCGCTCCCCCAGCGTGTTCAGTCTCTCGTCGGGGAAAGTTAGGCGCTCCCTCAGCGTATGCAGTCTTGTCAGGGAAAGTTAGGCACTCCCTCAGCATATGCAGTCTTGTCAGGGAAAGTTAGGCGCTCCCCCAGCATATGCAGTCTCTTGTCAGGGAAAGTTAGGCGCTCCCCCAGCATATGCAGTCGCTTATTGTGGACAGGAGACACTCCTTTAGAACATTCATTCACTCGGCATAGTCACTGAGAATTTTTTCCCTAGCATGTCCAGAATATGCCAAGAAGAGTGACATGCTCTGCACACATCCAGCTTATTGCTTTAGACAGTGAAACGCTCCTCCAGCATATCCAGTCTCATTTTTTCTACAATTGCTTAATTTGTGCATCAGTGTCTACATTCGATGCCATTATTGGACGCGGTCTGTGCGCTGTTATGCACTCCACTCTTCGTGCTTCGTGGTATTGATTGATGACCAGCTAGAGATCCTCAACGCACGTAACTGCTTGTTTTATCGCATTCGTCTTGTATTTGGTCCCTGTATAGCCTATGGCCACCATCAATGTATGTGTTAGGTTAGTTATTTGTAGCTTAGGTTAGGAGAGGTTAAGCTAGAGTGGCTGCCGAACTTAACATACAGGGACGCTTACGAGGCCTGACTTGCCTTCGCCACTATATTCTTGCGGACCCTCTCCTTGTCAGAATGTTTATGTGCCTCACTTACCCAAGATCTGCCTCAAGTGCCATCTCGGCAGGAGATGTTGCAGCGGACGTAGTTCCTACTGAGAAAGTTAGATAGGTTTTTCTGTCCTTCCTTTTCTGTTCTGCGATGTGGGCCGCCAGATAGTTGTGACTCATCCTATGGGGCTCCTACCTCCTTCCGTGTGGGGGCCAGATGGATGTTTTTCTCCCACTTTTTTCTTCTTTCGTCTCTTAAAAATGCTCTGTGTCTTATTTCCTTCCAGTAGTAGCGCACTCAGCTTACTTGAGACACGAAATATTAATCGGTTGTGCGCAGTGCCTCAACACGGTAACCTAACCGAACCTCACTGCTTGGATCACACTTGATAGTGTTCCGGTATAGAATGTGGCCTAGCTCAAAGTATGTGAATGTGCAGACGCCAATACACCGAAGGTGTGACACGCCATTGATAGGCAATAAAAGCCAGCTCCAGAGCTGCAGCAGACAGCCTTATACCCTAGCCGGCGGCAAATCCGGTTTTTACTCGTAGGTGTTAGCATTGTAATATCTTGTTGCTAGAAGATCTATCCACCCTAAAGAGCTAATTTGTAGAGTACTTGTGCCTAGATAATTGCATAGTGCGCTAGCAACAGTGTATAGTACGGAGTATTGTACTAAGACTTATTATATAGTGCTTATCAGAGTAGCACATTGTGATACAGCGTAGTCAGTCGCTATAGTCTATATGATCATATGATCCCAGCAGCTCAGTGCCAAGGTTGCTGCCTTTGCTCATTATCTAAACGTCGGAAGTTGGATCCCACCCCAAGGAAGGAAAGTCTTGACGCTGGGAAATGTATAGCGTCAGCAATTCTTGCACTCGTAGTCGCTGGGAGGGCTCTAGCCTTCTGGAATCGGGGTGTTCTGTAGTCTATCGGGTATTCTGTCAATGTGACGCCATAGCCCGGGCAATCTGGTGGACTGCGCACGTACACTCTTCCCGGCCAAAGTATTTACGTGCGGGACGAACATGTGCAGGTGGGTTTCCTGGTTGGGCTGTGCGGTCAAGGTGATTTGACTTTTTTTGCCCGACTGAGAGGTGTTTCGTTGCTTTAGCGCCAATTAGTCCTGCCAGACGTCTTCGTAACGTTTCGACTATGTTTATTATCCGCTATCGACGCGAAGAGTGGTGATCAGATTTTCGTTGAAGTTGTATGTTTGTCCCCCCAAAAAGTCGCAGGAGTTGAACCATCATCACAATCTTTTTTAGGTTTTTTAGGCTATCAGGTGGGTTGATTGATATGTGATAAAATGCATTGTGAAATGCGTTGAATTTGTAACTCCTGACTCAGCACTTTCATTTCCCTCCATTACCGAAGGTGATTGTCTGAAGTCAGGAGGCGTTTTAATTTTGTTCTGTTTCCACTAGCTTTTTTTTACGGCTCTTCTTCTTTCGTCGTAGGCCATAGGTTTAGATTAGATGCATTCGCCCAGCGACCACAGGGGGATGTTGTAGGTTACCTTGGCCTTTAGCTAGGTCTTCTGTACGTGCGTCTTTCGTCCCCCTTTCCTGACTTTCTGTTCCCATGCGCTTTGATCCACCTTCGTGCATGGGTGCCACGTCTCTATCGTTATGCGACATGTCCCTCCTTTTCCTCACTTGGAAAGCCCATAGTTGTGTCTTGGGAGACTAAACTAGATAAAATAACAACAATGATTTCTCTCTTTTCTACTTTCATCCGTGAGCTCCTCGTATTCCATCACATGCTACACGTCCTTCCTTTTTCCTCTCCTTGGATCGAACGCCTGCTAAGGTTATCAGTCCTATTAGGAATTTATTGATAACCATGACGATGTTTGTTCTTCTTATAGCTACTTTCCTTATCACATTGCAGATTCCTAATCATATCTGTCCAGGCAACTGCGTGACCTTAGCATAATTTGTACACCTACACAATAAGAGGTATGTAAACGGTTATGTACCTATTGGCTGCTGATTTGACACCTACATTTTGTTACAGCTACCGCTTATTGTGTTGCAATAAATCCCTATGCTGAGTGCTGATGGAATGAGTTGTGTGCACGGCCAGTTGTATCTCATGTTAGTGTAATATGTTGTAAAGCTAACAGTTTCATATCACTGATCATTGACAGAGCGCTGGGTGAAGTGTAGTTCATTATTATTGAAGACCGTGTGTTGAGAACCACGATTTTCTTGTACTGTATGGCACAGAGATTTTTATGTTACATTTGACTGAGTACCTGTAGGTATCATAAAGCAGGGCGAATGTAAAAATGGATGGGATGGGCTTATTACTTCCACCAAGGAGGTTATATTTTGGAGTTTGTATCTCTATCTCTCTGATATCAAGGTAATTGAAAAAATTTATGCACAAATGTTCATGAAATTTAGAGGTATTGTTTGCTGTATTAGAAGGAAAAGATGATTAACTGTTGGTGAAAATCAGATAGACCGTTTATTTATTGACCTATTTTTTCTTGAAACCCTAACTTAAGTCATGAATGAATCTTCATGAAATGTGCAGGATATGTTAACAATGTTATGGGGACCAAGATATGTTAACAATGTTATGGGGACCAAATGACCAAATTTTTGTGGTAGACTACGTTTGTTTAGATTGTCTTCTTGTGTTCATACTAAATTATTTTGTTTCTGTGTTTGTTGGTAAGATAACTCAAAAATTATGGACGGATCTTCAAGAGATTTACCGGAATTATTACATATGTATCGAGGAACAGTTGATATTTTGGTGACGATCGATTTGACCAATTCGAAATTTTTGTTAGTATTCCATTGCATGGAGGAGAAAGTGCTCTCAGAATGCTTCTCTAGTTTTGTTTTCAGCTTTTACGATGTTGTCTTCTAAAAATTGTGGCCACATCTACCACATTATCCACCTTTACCTCATGACCTTATACCTGGGTGTTGGTTAAACTTACCTCCTTATTATACAGTGCATTACCTTTGATTATGCAAGTACAATTTTTAGCATATTTTTCAAGATGAGTGTCAAACATTTAAAATGTTAATAGTAAGTTAGTGCACAGGTAGCTATGTTGTAACTATAAAAACAATTAGAGAAAAATAAAACTGAACCATTTCCCACGTTTTGGCAACATTTGCTTATCGCATGGGGTTCTGCTGTTATGCCAGATTATGCAACATCACTTTCTAGTCAACATGGGCAAGAAAAGTGGTCTAACTGGTGAAGAAAAGATGAAAATGACCTTGTTATTGGCTTCTGGTAAGACAACACTCAATGTTTCCAAAAAATTCCAGCGTGATCACCAAACAATTGAGGCTTATGCAATTGAAGGTAAAGTCAACCAAAAAACTCTGGATAGAGCCTCTACGAGGAAATTGACTGCTCATGATATGCGACAGTTGAAGGTTTCTATGGTACAAAATCAGAAAGACAAGATGTGAGGTTCTGCAGAAGCTAGAGAAAGTGGAAAAGGCAATAAAATGACAACTTCTAACAAAAACTCATAAAGAAAGTTGGGTCAAATGGGCTGAAGAGAACATGAAAACTGATTTCTCCAATGTCATATTTAATGATGAATGCAGAGCCACTCTTGATGGTCCAGATGGATGGGTCCTCCATGACCAACCTCAACTGACACGGCTTAAGTGTCAACAGGGTGGTGGAGGTGTAATGTTTTGTGCCAGGATAGTAGGTGACACCCTCATTTGTCCATTTGAAGTGGCAGAAGGCGTAAACTGAATGAGGAAAGGCACAGCCCGTTTCTTGAAGCCAACTTGATTCCATGGCTTGATGAGCAAACTATCGCACGCAGATCCTAAGTGGTATTTCAGCACGCTAACGTTCCCTCACGCCGAGCACGGTATGCTGCTAACTGGCTTACGGTTGGAGGATTTAAATCAATAATGATTATGATCTGGCCAGCAAATAGCCCCGATTTAAATCCCATTGAGAACCTCTGAGCAATGATCAAGAAGAAGGTCTATGAAGGTGGTTGGCAGTTTTCAAGCAAAGTAAGCCTGTGGAATGCAGTAAAAACAGCTGCAGATTCTATTCCACTATCTGAAATATCAAACCTGACAGAGTCAGTTGATAATCGCCTTGAAAAACCATACAAATGGAGGTGCCATGTTCAAAATTAAATTAATTTTTTACCACTACTGAACACTTTTTTCAATGCTTATTGAATTGTTTCAGTTATAATTTCTTGGTTTTGGACGAGTAATGAAAATATTCCTGTTCACTTGTATTTATTTCCTCTATGATGTTGCTATTAACTTGTTGCATAATCTGAGGTAACAGTAAAACACTTTTAAATAAGCAGATTGTAAGATAGACTTAGCAAATGACTAAATATTTATTTTATGTAGCTGTACAGTGACCGAGAAACGTTCTATTAGGATAACCTCGGTGTAAGGTCAGAGCAGGGTTCAGAAACTTGCAGGAACTGGAGAAAAAGGAGAAAATTTTAAGGAGTNTATAAGTGCTGTTTATGTTTGCAACACAGCCATACATTTAGGCCCTAGTTAATATTGATGTTTCAAAGTTCAACACTTACCTTGAAAAGTAAATGTATAAAATTGTATTTGCATTCAAGGACTGTTACTGATAGACATGAGAAATGTGGTTTGTTAGCTACGTAAAAGACCTGGGCAAACAAATCAATCAATTTTTATGGCTTCTGGGCTTCCTGGAGTGCCTAAAACCACAAAAAATGACATCCTTTGCCCCATTATCTCCTCTGACCCCAAGATATAAAATATTCAGGATGGAATAGGCAGAGAAGAGAAATACATGAAGATCAACATGAATCATGTTCTTTTCACCGATGAAATCTTGGCAACTCTTGATGAACCTGATGGGTGGAGTAAGGGTTGGGTGCTACCTAGAGGTGTCATCAATGCGTAAAACGTCAACAACAGGGAGGTGGTGTTATTAGGCTATATGGACTGGTATTGTAGGGGATCGACTTGTAGGTCCGTTTAGAGTTGGTACCTGATCAAAGTACATCTGCATCATATAGTAACATGTTAAAGGATGCCTTGGTCCCATGGCTAGATGACATAGTACTACCACTTTCATTGCTTCAAAACTTGATTTTCGTGCATGATAATGCGCCTTCTCACTCTGCCCATACTACCCCAGCATTTCTGGAGTCTTTGGGGTTCTATGGAGAGAAGCTGATGGTTTTGTCTCCGTGTTCACCTGATCTAAACCCAATTGAGAACTTCTGGGCCCTACTGGAGAGGGAAATTTATGCAGATGGAAGGCGGTACAACTCAAAATCTGTTTTGGGGGATGCTCTTACTGCAGCAGCAAGGGCAGTTCCACCTTCTGCAATAAAGAAAGTAACTGGCTGCATGGATTCAAGGATTATTGAAGTTATTAACCATCATGGGGGTTATGTTGGCAAATTAGACTTTTCTTCAGTCATTATAAACTTTTCATTATTGATTTCTTGTTTAATAGCTACATATTTTTCTTATTTGTGTTGTTCATTTTTGCTTCTTTGGTGATAGGCCTATAGGTAAAGCTGTGATTTTTTTTTTTTTAGTCTGAAAGCTATTATTGCCACTCAGTGAAATTAGTAAAATTGGCAAAAAAAAACATATTTTTTCAAAAAATAGCATGATAAATCTTTTGAAAATTTACAGACACTATAAGCATCATAAGTTTATTTTTCTGTGGAATTTTCACTGAAATTTATAGCCAAATAGTTCAGATGTGTCAATTCTGTGATAAAGCTATTATATTTTCCATTCTAAGTGCAGGTACTTTGGGTCTCAGCCTATGGTTGGAGTGAATTGAGCTTGAAACATGACATTCATGACAGTCAATTTGTATCCAATCCTGAGGAGTTACCTAGGCTATATAAAATTCCATTTTGGATTTAGCAGGTGTATGTTGGTGAAAGGTAGGTACCTGATATCAAAAACAGTTGATAATCTTCAGTGCGGCTGAACTTTGGTCACATTTAACCCTTTATTGGGCAAATGACTCTGGTGTTGTTACTTCCATAACGCTAGGCCCACATGAAGGGTTACATGAAGGGAACTTCATGAAGGGTTACAAATTTGTGTCTGCAGGTATCATAGTCCTCAATACCCCCTTTCTCCCTCCCTTGATTGAGGCAATTTCCTCATTTAGGTTGAGTTTTCTGCCTTGAAGTACTGTACTCAATACTCATTTAAGTGCCTGCAAGTAAATATTTTGAATGTAAATTGGTGTAGGTATTTTCCCTACGCATGTCCTCTTTATGTGACTGGGGCCCCATAGCTGGTGTAATAATGTTTACTAAGTAGCTACCTATTGTACTTGTATTTGTGAGCCTATTGTGCTCTTAATAAAAATTGTTATTAATATTAGTACTATACCATATATCATACAACTGTAATGTCTATGACAAAGGAGGGTGCCTTATGTTGAGAACCGTTTGTTCTCAGAACCGTCATTAGTTCTAATTAACTGCTGTCCACAGGTCAGTAATGAGAGCAGCAGCGGCAGCAAGGAAGCGACGCCATGGCATGCAGTCGGAAGTGCCTTCATCATCATCACCATTCTCGCGCCCTCGCAACAGACAGTCTGTGGGCGCAAAGAGAGCTGTGAGTATTGGTTTCCTCTTTAGGTAATCTTTGTTGTCACAAAAAGACTGTTTGGTCTTAGTTTGAATGCTGCTGCTATTCTTATGTTTAAAGAAAAATATAATATCCTCAGGAGCTATTCGATTGGCCATAGGAATAGGTTAGTTAGGTTCGCAATTTTTATGTTATGAGGTGTCGCTATGCCAGAGGGGGTGCCCACTTTGCTTTCTTCCATTTTGGCACTCCTACTAAGAATGCTTTTGTTCTATTTATCCCCTTCTTCAGTGACATTCTGTACCCATGCGTGTGGATACCAAAAGTTTGATATCACCCTGGTGCATGGGTCTTCACGATTCTCTAAATGCTGGCGATCTTCTGTTAATGCGGCGTCCGTTTACATGATCACCCATTTATGCGGTGAAAATTTTGTTCTGGGTATTCCACGTATGTGACCCTAAATCCCTTTACGCAGTGCAATAACTCAACTTTTTGGTTCCGGTATCACTTCTAACAAGTCAGTTAGGCCGGTTACTCTGCAGTGAAAGCATCATTTTTTGCATGTGTGTGTAAAATGGCCCATACAGCAATGAATTCTAGAAAGAGTAGAAATAAACGAAGTATCTATCAAAAAGAAAATAGGGAAGTATTTTAAAGAAATGTGAAGGTAAAAAGTATCAGAAGTTACAAAATTCTTTAGCATTAATAAAAGGTCCATTAGAGCAATAAAAACAAATGAAAAGCATATAAGAATTTGTGAAAACAACATTTCAACTAGAACTGCAAATAAAAATCTGAGCAGCATCCAACAGTGCTGAAATTCCGTTGATAGTGACTACGGTAGTCTTAGTCCGGACAGATCACATAATGGAGGATCTCCAGTACATTTATGTCCCTTCCTCTCTCTTAAAATCTTTGCACTAGGTAGAGAGGCTTAATCTAACTCATTAGATAATTAATCTAAGCTCATCTTCCAGGGCTCAACATCGAAGCGCATTCAAGTGGCACGGTTTGCCAGCGCTTCTGAGCCTCGTTCGGCGCAAGCTGCCGCTTCTGCTGCGAAGACCCTGGCAGTTGGTGGCGCTGTCCGCGCCCTCAACTTGAACCGTTCTTCTCTTAGGTCTTTCAGATTATCTAACGACACCAAAGCTGGTCCCGGAGAACGTTGTCCGACAGTGAACAGTCGCGCCTGTCAGAAAAATGTGCAGACTAGTCAATCGTCTTCTCTAAGGCAGTTTCGGTTGCCTGCTAACAAGGAGGCAGCCGATAGTGATCAGAGTGTCATCAGTACTGCGGTAAATACCCCAAAAGTTGCTTCTGTCAGTACAATAGCTGATCAGAACAGTTTGCCTGACACTGCGATAATACCACCCACCCAAATTAAATCGTCACCTCTGATAGCGAAAAGGCGGACAACAGCTGCCATGAAATTGAGAGGGTCAAACAGCAATAATAAAGTTAGTTGTAAACTACCAACTCGAGGCAATAGCAAGTGCAAGAATACATCTAGGACTACCTTAGTTGATAAAAAATTGCCAACAAGCGCTAGCAAGAGCAAGCCTTTGGCTTCTAGGACAACGGATGGCTTCATCAAGCGCACCGCCAGTGACCTCAGAAACGTTAGAACTAACAATCGATCAGTGCAAGATGTAAATACCGCCTCAGTTTCCTTGGATTTGAAATCTAAAAGCAGTAGAAAGCCACAAACCGAAAGCAACAGTGTTCATACTCAGCCTGTTTCTGGCCCTGAAGCACAGCGCCCCAGTGGCAATGTGGCTGCCCTGATGTCATGCGGAAGTTCAGTTGTACGGAAACTTCCGACCAAGTCTGCGGACACTAACGGGCTTGACAACAAATGTGTCCTCGTGTCACATACCAGAACATGTGGTACTCAAACTCCGGCTACAGTCAACAAGAACTCTACTGGCAACCAAAGCAGTGCAAGCTTAAGGAAATTCCGACCTCCTCGAAATACAAAGCAGACAGAGAAGTCTTGCAGCATCGAGACTTTTGAGAGTAAATCACTTGGTGAAATTTCTCAACAAAACACGGGCCACAAGCTGCGCCCTAGTGTCCCTGCCATTATCCTGGACCTCTCTCCCCCCACCTCCTTCACTTCCCCTACGACTGTGCTGCGGCGTATGAAGTTCCTGAGAGGCAAACGTGTTGGCAGCACTACATCCCTGGATCTAGTCCTTTCCTGCTCGCCTAGTAACAATGAAGACACTCCTCGAATTGAAATCCCTGTTGATTCTGCTGCTGCTGAAGTTGCGAAGAAAACTGGAACCGTTGCTCCGACGTCTACGAGTTCATGTGTGTACCTTGAGCAGAACTTAGGCGCTTCTCAAATGCAAAATGTACCAGAAGTACCTACTAGTACTCGTTTTATCTGTAACTATACCAGGCAAACGATGTCAACTGTACAAGTTATTCGTGCCTCAAGCCGTCTTCCATTGCAGAGCTCTTCTATTGTACAGCGACCTGCAAATGAACGTCGTACTTCTCCAGTCCAGGGACCTCCGAACAAACGTCCCACACGTGACCGTGGCACTTCTCCAGTCCAGGGACCTCCGAACAAACGTCCCACACGTGACCGTGGCACTTCCCCAATCCGATCTCCAAGCAAACGCCCCACACGTGACCGTGGCACTTCTCCAGTCCAGCAGTCTCCACACAAACGCCCCACTCGTGACAGCGGCACTTCTCCAGTCCAGCAGTCTCCACACAAACGCCCCACTCGTGACAGCGGCACTTCTCCAGTCCAGCAATCTCCTAACAAACGCCCCACACCTGACCGTGGAACTTCTCCAGTCCAGCGATATCCAGACAAACGTCCTTCCCGTGACGGTGGCGGTCTTCCACTTCACGAATTAGTAAAGTTGCGTCTTCCTACACGTGCCAGTAACTCTGAAATTCAAAACTTGCGTAAATCTAGCTTTAACTATTCGCTACGATCGCCCAAAGTGCGTAGTCTGAGAAACTCAGTACCCGCAAGCAGCTCTGGCGTTTCAGCTGCGCGTAGTTTGCGAAATATTCGTGCTTCTAACGCTTCACTAACCAGCCTTATATCTAATCGTTCGACCCGGGATACAAAGCCTTTGCCCAGTCGCAAGTGCTCTATTAAACGTTCTGTTGCTGCGTGGGGCTCTCCTACTTCTAATCTGTTTAACGATCCTTCTACACGTCTCGTTCATGGTTCTGCAAATCCCAAGTTGTCGACTAAACGGTCGGCACGTCTCGTTCATGGTTCTGCAAATCCCAAGTTGTCGACTAAACGGTCGGCACGTCTCGTTCATGGTTCTGCAAATCCCAAGCTGTCGACTAAACGGTCGGCACGTCTCGTTCATGGTTCTGCAAATCCCAAGTTGTCGACTAAACGGTCGGCACATCTCGTTCATGGTGCTGCAAATCCCAAGTTGTCGACTAAACGGTCGGCACGTCTCGTTCATGGTGCTGCAAATCCCAAGTTGTTGACTAAACGGTCGGTACGTCTCGTTAATGGTGCTGCAAATCCCAAGTTGTTGACTAAACGGTCGGCACGTCTCGTTAATGATTCTGCAAAGCCCAGCTTGTCGAATGAACGATCGGCACGACTCGTTAGTGGTTCCGTACATGCAAGCTTACCTGATAAACGACCTACACGTCGCTCTGACGGGTTTGCAATTTCTCATCTGCCCGGTAGACGGTCTACCCGGCGAGTAAACAGTTCTGTAGCCGCCAAGATGCCCGATAAACGATCTCCACATCACGTCAACGGCTCTACAAACCCAAATTTATCAGACAAAGTGTCTTTACTTCCACCTAGCTTGTCAGCTGCCAAGACTAAGCCTAAGAAACGGTCTGTTGCATCGACTAAATCACCGGCTACTTCAAGCGCAGTAACAGCTAACTGTTCTGGCAGCAAGTGTGTCAACAACAACAATAGCTACACTTCCCCAAATCGTAATCAGTCCCTTAAAAGAAAGGCCAGTGCTGTCGATAATCCGCAAACGCAGCGTAAAATATTCGCCAATAATGGAAATCTTAGAGAGTTTAGAAAAGATGTGGCGTCTCTTCTGCCTGGTGATTCGCTGGATGTGAAACCCATCGTGCTTAATGACGCAGAAGCGCGCAGTGCTTCTCGTGCCTCCGCTGCAGTGTCTCTGCCAAATAGCACGAAGTCAAGACCTGCAGCGTCTTCTGTTGTCCGCCCATCAGAATTTGGTGACGGACGTGTGTCTTCGAAAAGTTTACATTCCCGCGCTAGTGCATCATCAATAAGTCAACATTCCTTGGCCAGACCTAAACCTGCCAATTCCAGAAGCTCTTCTCGTGCTTCAGTTCCAGAAGCCAAGACGCCTAATGCAGCTGTGGGGTCCTGTCGACCCGATAACATCTTGGTCGGGGCCTACAAAAGCAACTCACCGGTCTATATATTCGGTCACAAGGTTATTCTCGAGAATTACGTTTCCAGACTTCCTTCTGTTGTAAAAGAGCTCCGTGATTTTCGTAAGACCGTTCGGAATTCCTGGTGATTTTTTACATAGCTACTTGGTGAATGAACTTACTCTTTGATCGCTGCTATCTGGAATAGGTGGGCTTCAAAACTTCCGCTGATTGCGTAGTAGAGCAGACAGGGGAAGATTTGTATTTTTTTTTATCCTGGTTGTTGGTTCCAAACATATTGCCGCACTGTCACTTTTGGAACATCCTCTAATGTTGCAAACTGGAAAACATTACCTGTGTAGCGTTTCTGAGTTAAAGTAAGCCAAGCTTTCAAAGTCTCCAATGCAATCTAAGGCTGAGAACAGACCGGAGCAACTAGCGACGCAATGCGATATTTACGGGAGACGTGTTGCAGTAATGCACGGGTGTCGCGAGGCATCGCAGTTGCGGCGGTGGGGACAGCAGACTGCTGTACCCTCCGTTACATTTTGTCGTGCAACTAATTTGTCGCGTTGCGCGTCGCTTGTCTCGTCAGTGTGGTGGCGGCCTAAGTGCTGCTTTTACACATACGTTGCATCAATGAAGCTGCAGTGTTTTCACAAGTTATACGGCAAGCTACGCAATAGACCTGGTACTAACGGCTGCAATCCAGGTCATGTGGGTGCTTTACAGTGTTGCAATATTATGTAGCACGGCTCTTCAGGCCTTATGGCGATTAAAACTGATGAATAGTGGAGCTTTGTAAGGTCTAGATAGATAGATTTAAATAACTATTCTTTATTCTAGCGCGTTTTCGTTACTTGTTAATTCGAAGCGTAGGGCTTGCATATTTGTTGGAGAGTTTACGCCTGCCACGTCCTTCGTTCATTGCCCGAACTTATCGTCAGTCGAAAATCTTCTTGTGACAAATTATAGCATTCTGATTCTCCTCTATTTGGCTTTCATAAAAACCAATGCTTGAGGTCAAAAATTTAGTATCCCATCTTCAACAAAGTGCCCTGGTGCTATCGTTCAATTTTCTTTTGTCATTTGAGTATATTTTATGAGCTTGTGAATATCATAATATGTGTTGTAGATTGACCTGCATGTGCCTTACATTTTTACGTATGTGGAATCGTAGATAGTAAAAATTCCACACGAACGGTCCAGAATGGGAGATCATGAAATGGAGCGAACCAGTCGATGTCTTGTTGTTGTCTCTTCACTAATAGTTACCTATCTAAATGCCTATATACAGTATATATTTGTAAAACTTCAATGTCATATATAAACTACTGAAATAAGGACTTGAATGTTGTTGTGCAACATGTGGAATATACCTATTATGCAAAAGTTGGATATGCTAAGATGCTTTGTTAAGGGATATACAGTATACACAATAAAACTGGAAAAAAATTGTACCCTGAAAAAGTGTAAGTGTTGCTATCGTTAACGGCGGGGAAACCCTTAATTTTATAATAATAATTGCTATCTTTATTCCCAATTTTCACTCTATCGGATCCAATTTAAACATTACTAGGTGGATAACAAATAGCGATTTACCTACGAATAATAGTAATACTTTATACGGGTGTTCCTAAGTTCTTTCCACAAAATGAAACTATAGGTTCCTTGCATTAAAATAACCATATTTTACTCTATCGATGCATATCCGAAAATGTCTACTTTAAAAGGTACGTTAAGTTAAAGTTAAACCTAGCCCAGAATCGGCAAATGTTGTAGGGTATATGTATAATCACTGTCAGACTGAGTTTATTTTCAGGAAAACAGGAGTTCATATGTTACATAGTTACAGAAATTGTTCAAAATTCTTCCCATCAGCAGCAATGCATGCGCGAAGGCGCCGACGTAGTGATTGCCGAACTCGTTCAAAGATGCTTGGAGTTTCACGAATCCTCTCACAGCCGTCAACGATCCTACCGATCAGTTCTTCTTTGGATGGTAGTCGGTTCATAGTCGTCTGAAATCAGGTAGTTACGGTGCAGATTAAAGTGATCAATGTCAACAAATGACCGGTGTGCATCATTATCTTCGCTGTAAGGTGCAGTAGTCCGCTGATTAAGTGAATGGCACTACTGAACTCCTTGTCAACGTACCTTTAAACGCAGACATTTTCGGATATGCATCGATAGAGTAAAATATGGTTATTTTATCATAAGGAATCTATAGTTTTATTTTGTGGTAAGAATTTAGGAACACCCGGTATACCTATGTTAATGCATAAAAGGGCCGAGAATATTATCCTTGCTTCTTAATGCAATAAGGGAAATTAGCGAACTATCAAAAGGGAAATTGAGCTTCGAGCACTACTTCTTCGTGGCACCAGCTGACGTTGCATCCTATAGTACACTCAGCGACAACGTTGAGAATAAAAAAGTCACTCCTTTACTTGCCCACACCCTTTTTCTTCACAATTTATGTTAGAAACTCGGTCGCGAGTACACTTACCTGACGTGAAATCCCAAGTTCAAGATATTAGGTTGTATTAAAAAATTCAGTTGTACTTTTTTAACTCCATCTATCTCAGACAATAATTTGCTACAAAGGCTCTGTCCCCACTTGGAAAACAATAGCAGAAAGAACCCTTGTAACTAAGGAGCACAGCCCTGGTAAGATAGGGTTATAGCTCAGCATCCGCTGAGGCACGTACGCTGTGATCCTCCATACATGGGATCCCAGTGTTTCTTACATACTGCAGTCCTGTGTGTTTCCCGTCGTGCGCCGTCCGGTAATTGTGGAGGACCAAATTATAGTGTAATTTAAACCAATACCGCTCAGGCGTCGCGGGACAGGCCACATGGTCGACTGGCCCCCTATCTCGCTCAGGCTGTGCTGTTTTGCTACAAGGATTATTGCTCCTATAAGAATACAGTAGAAGACAGAAACCTTGTAGCTAAACAGCGCAGCCCGAGCAAGATAGGGTGAATCCGAGAATTGAGCAGAAATATGCTCTCGTGCTCCTACTGACTGCGGCGGGAATACATTTAATCTAGTGTTAAGAAAGTAATAATAATTTTTTGCTTGTATGTCATTCGTGTTACTGTCATGTGTCCGTGTCGCTATGTAGGTATCTAAATATGCTGTACGGTGAAAGGCTAGTGTAATTATTTCCTTCGTTGTACTCCCAGCATTCGAGCGGTGAGGATTGCTGCTTGCAAGTTGTCGCCAAAGTCGGGCGTTCGATCACAAAGCCAGGGGGGCGGCCTGGCAACGCAGCCTCAGCATTTCTGCTCTTTATGTTTATAGGAGGTGGCAGTAGCCTACTTAGAAATGAGAGAGGCATTTGTTGAAGAGCCTTCCGGCTGAGAAGGTTAGTTTGTTCGGTCCCTTTCTCTGCCACAATATATTTGGGCATCACGCACCCAAGGGTCCCTAGTGCTTTTTTCACAGGGGATGTTGCAGCTTGCCGCAGTTCCTGCCGACGAGGTTAGTTTTATGAAGTTAGGTAAGTTCTCTAAATTTCCTTTTCTGTCCCGCTAGGTGTGCCGCCGTTCAAGGTGACAGACTTTTTCTGCGGGGCTTTTACCTGTGCCCGTGCAGAGGGCCACGGAGTGGACCGTACGCACGGGCGTGTCTTTCTTTGTCTTCTTCTCTTTTCATCCTTCATCTCTTGCCCTGAGCATCACGTTGTGGTTCCGGCTGTAAGCCGAGTAATTCTTCTTAGATCGCTATTGATCGTTTTAGATTCGGAAATAGCGGGACAATACCAATATTACTTCGATTCAGAAATTGTGGGACAATACCAATATAATAATAGTTTGTTTGGTTAAGTAAATTGGCAATACTTTCCCCTCTGTTCCGCGAGGTGGGCTGTCGAATGGTTGTCGGAACCCATCCCATTGGACTCATCTCCTCTCGTGTTTGGGGCCATGAAAGGGCTCCTCCACGCGGGTGTTCCTTTCATCTGTCTTTTTTTTTCGTCTCTTAGAGATGCTTTGCGCATCTCTTTCCCACCGCTAGTAGCGCACTCGGCCGACTGAGACTTTTCGGTAGAAATGCCGAGATAAAACATTCATATACTGATGCGACATAATAAACCAAGTCTCACAGCCTGGACTGCGTCGGATGGCGTGGGTGCGGTGGTAAACCAGGAATATAATAAAAACAAAAGGCCTCTCGGCTATGACGTCACAGCTCAGACAATCTGTGCTTGACTGCTGCCGTACAGTCTTCTCGGACGTCGAACAAGTGCATGTAGGTTTCCTAGTGAAGTATGCGGTCAAGACGACTTTACCGTTACCTACTCTATAGTCATTATCGTTACGTCTACTTTGAAATTGTTTAAAAATATAATTTCTATTATTCCATGCTTTTTGTACAGTATAGTCTTATTGTTTGTTAGTTTTAAGTTTCCTTTACTGCAGCCTAGAAGTGCCTTAATTAGGAGTTCCTGTTTTTTTATGCACCATGTAAAGATGCGAGTGCATTCGTAATCATTATCTAAATGGTCTCCACCCCCTCCCCCACGAGCGCAAGGCGAGTCATAGGCCTTAGTGTTAGGTTCGAATATCCTCTGTTATCTTTGCATTAGTCCTTCTGGACGTTTGTCTTGCGTACCCACTTTTCTTCCTCCTTTCATCGCCATACTCCTACTGATGATGGTTTGTTCTATTCTTGCTATTATTTCTTGATTTGTTGTTCCCTTGCCATCTGGGGTATATTCTGGCGGGCCCTTCCCCTGCCGCAATACAATATATTTGGGCCTCAACCCCAAGGGTCTCGAGTGCCTTCTTCGTAGAAGATGTTGCAGCTTGCCGCAGTTCCTGCTGATGAGGTTAGTTTTGCAAAGTTAGGTAGGCTCTCAATATTTCTCTTCTGTTTCGTGAGGTGGGCCACTGATCATAGTGGCTTACCTTTTTCCCACGAGACTCCTACCTTCGGCCCTGCGGAGGGCCACGGATGAGGCCAGCCGTACGAGCATTTCGTTCTTCTGTCTTTTTCTCTTTTCGTTTTTCTCTTTTGTCCTGTGCTGCACGGACGTGAGCGACTTCGTTCTGCCGAGCCGTGTAGGGTTGAAGATGCGCGTGCTTTCTAAATTTGAGACACAGAACTCACTTATGTGAGTCCACTGTCACACACGACCTTCCGGTAGAAATGCTGAGATAGAATATTTAACCTTTCAGCGCGATACGGCTTAAAATCGCTGCGCTGTCAAACCTTCTTACTAACCTTGAACCTTGATGTTCCCTTGCGCGCACTTAGGGGTATATTCTGAAGAGCCCTTTCCCTGTCAACATGTAGATATATGGGCACCACTCACGACTCGAGTACCTTTTCGGCAGATGTTGCAGCTCACCGCAGTTCCTACTGATGACGTTAGTTTTGCAAAGTTGGGTGGGTTCTCTATATGTACTTCCCCCTTCTGTTTCGTGAGGTGGACCGCCAGTGGTAGGCGACCTTTTCCTTGAGATTCCTCCTTGCTCTCGTGTGGAGGGCCACGAAAGGGACCCTCGCACCGGTGTTTCTTTATCTGTTTTCTTCTCTTTTCGTTTTTTCGTCTCTTGTCCTATGCCACATAGTTGAGCAAATTCCTTCAGCCGAGCCTTGTAGAATAAGAGATGTGTTGCACTGTATTTCATGGCTGAAAAATAGTGCACTTGATCAAAATTTTGCTTAGCTATATTATATATACAAATTTGGATCACTTCTGTGTAGCTATTCGTTGTTTCTGACCTGGCGGGAAATCCCTCACTTTAGCTATATAATAATATTCTTTCACCCTTCCCTTTCCTCTTTTTGCGCTCTTCCTCTTCTGTTTGTCATGCTGTTCTTGCCATGCGTATTTGAACTCTCTTTTTCTTCATGCTTAGAACCAGTTGCTTTTCCAGTATTGAAACAATGTGCATGGCTAAGAAGGCATCAACTCATATATAATCGGACTCATAAAAAAGCTTTTTTGCTGTACCTTATGCAATACTGAAGCTTCACTGTAGAAGTGTGAACGCTAGTTCAGTCATGAGATGGTGCTGGTGGCGTATCAACCTCAGGACTTCCAAGCGATCGTCCTGTAAAGAGAGCAAATATTATACATTGAAACTAATTCTGGATTTATATCTTTATATTATTAGTTGGGTAAATCACTAAACTTTAAACACCAATCGCCTTGATTCAGATCATAATAAACCTGTCACCAACCAGTTTTCACAACCAGATATAGGTACTCATATTCGGCCTCACGAAACGTCTTTCGTCAAGTCTAATTTTTTTTTAAATCAAACTGTGAAATATCTCCAGTAAATACGATAGTGGTAATTGCAACACTCGAAGCCAAGATTGTTGTTTTCAAGTGTTAGGCGACATTGCGGGACTCGGCCCGAACTTTTAAAATTTTCAGACAGAAGCATTGGTTTCGCTACTTTTGATCGTGTTGCAGGAGTTAGTTGCAGATCGATTACGCTTGAGACGAACGAGCGCTTAGTTTTCGAAACGGCATTGAGAAGTCGTCCGTCTTAAGGGAAACAGATGTGGGCTCGACACCTGAAATTCGCTGCATGGTGGCGAGACCAACACTCTTGCCTGAAGTTACATAAAAGTTCATTCTGATGAGCTTAGGTATATAGTCACTCGCCGAAGCAGAGAGCGACGTCTTTGTTGTCTCAGATATGTCTGAGTTTTTCTCGTTCATCATAATCTCGCAAAGGAAACCGGGCACTCGCAACCCCTTAATTTTTTCTTGCTACCTCTACTTGCTGACTCCATCACTGGCGAACAAGAAATTGCTGTTCAAGTACGGTGGAAATAACTTCGAAGATAATTACAGTGCATGGGCAATTATGTTATCGCTCCCATGATTATACAGTTGTAAGCCATGTAAGGGCGAGCTCACACACGTCCCTGATCGTAACGCGTTCAATCAAAAAACGAACACGAGCTGTGCCTCAACTCTTTCTGTTTCTGTCCACACGTAGATGTGTCCATTCAAATGAATAACGCGTATATTTGAAGGCGGTTTGAAGTCACATTTGTATCCCATAATCTCATAACCTGAAAAAACGATAGAAATCAGCACACAGCAATAACCTGGGCTGCAAATCAGAAATGGCGTCCGTGTTTTTTTTACAACATTTTCAGATTTTCTAGTTTTCTTATCTTGAATGGAGTACCGTACAGTGATTTGGATCATTAAAGTGATGATAAAATTAGCATTTTTGTCGACTTGTTCATAAGTGGAGAACGCTATAGAGGATAAATTCAGTATTTATAGGTTCTATTTATTCAACTTGAATGACGCATGCTTCATCCTTCAGGCTACGTCCGCACTAGGCAGCGAAACGCTGCTTCTGTTTTTTGCTGCTGCCGCTGCCTGAGTGTTGGTCATACATGTAATCCTATGGAGCTGTACGCACTACCTGCTGCTTCATACAAGCAGCGAAACGCTGCCTCTACACGAGCAGCGTTCCTACAGAAGAAGCGTTGCGCAGCTTGTGTTTCNATATGCATTTCTATGGAGCTAGCTGCACTACGTAGAGAGCGCTGCGGCAGCGCTCAAGTCAGTTTCAAGCAGTGATGGAGGAAGGTGTTGCGAGTTGTTCTATCGTTTCTGTCAGGGAGGTTAAGTTTTTGCCGTGTTTCATGTCTTTTTGCAATGGATCTGGGATAATTCATCTAAATCAATTCGTCTAAAACAATTTTATCTAATAGTAAGTTCGTCTAAGGAACAATTCATCTAATCGCAATTCGTCTAATGTCAAGTTCGTCTAAAGAATAAGTCATCTAAGTTGCATTAGAGGTTGAATATAGGAAAACCTTTCTTTATACCTACTACTTTTAACCAAAAGCCAGCGGCAGCGAAACACTGCGAGCAGCAAAAACAGCCTAATGCAGATAGCACAGGCAGCGGCAGCAAAAAAAAAAAAACAGAAGCAGCGTTTCGCTGCCTAGTGCGGACGTAGCCTCAGTCTACCGCGTTTGCAGCAGCTGCTTCTATGAAACTATCAAATCAACGTGTCGCGTCCATCAGTTTGACTGAACGCGATACGATGAGGGACGTATGAACACGGACTTATAAACAAAATTATCAATGGTTTGGGTAGTAGAGCTTGAAGAATATTTATGCGGTTACAGCGAAGCTTGCATCAACAAAGAATAAATCAATTCATTACTTAAATTTTCATCTTCCATGATTTTAGAGAATGTTTTGGGGCAACTTATGGCGGGGAAATTTCTCATACACGAGCATCCTGATAGTTTTTCTAAAAGTTAATCTGTGGATAATCATTGGTTATATTACTAATGACATGGATTTTCAAGAAACAAATCATAATTGTATTGCGGAACTGAACAGCTTTTCCTAGTGAATAAACTGCTTTGCACTTTTTGCGCAGTAGCAAACTTGATTATCGAGATACGACTGTACAATTCCGTTGCCTCCCTACTGCCAACTACAATTTTATTGAGTTATAATGAGACACATCCTATGTTATTGGGAGTGTAATTACGCTTTAGGGACCCCAGAGGTCACTCTTGGCTGCTGAAACATCTTACATGCTCCCTTCCTTTTCATAATCTGAATTATTTGTCCTCGTTGTCCCTCCCCCTAGACTTCGACGAAACTTCTAATCCACACTGTGCGAACGAAATTGGATCACTGTTATGTAGTCTTTGTATCTGATGCGGCGGGAAAAGCTTCGATATAATAATACACAACGGATTAGAACTCGTGTGAACCTGCCTCTACATCATCCCCTGAGCGTGCCTTCAGGGGTTTATTCTGGCGGGCCCTTTCCCTGCCACAATATATTTGGGCCCACGTACTCAAGGGTCCCGAGTGCCTTTTCCGCAGATATTGCAGTTCCTGCTGACGAGGTTAGTTTTGTAGAGTTGGGTAGGATCTCAATACTTCCCTTCTGTTTCGGGAGGTGGGCTGCCGATCGAAGAGGTAGCCGACCTATTCCCGCCAGACGCCTACATTCTTGTACTTCGTTTACTTTCCCTGTGCGGCGTATCTGAGCGAAAGCGTTCAGCCGTGCCCGGGGGTTGGAGATGCTCAACTTGCGCCTTTTATCCTGTCAGTAGCGCACTGATCACTTAAAATCTGAGATCTACTGGCAGAAAAGCAGAGTCAAAAATCATAAACAATTTAAAATGCACCCTAGCCTATGTAAAACCACAGGAATTGTACTTATTTTCACTCGGTGTTATTGATGTGCTGCATCATTGTTGTTCGTTTCTATTATGACATTACATGTTTAAAACTAGAGCACTCTGAGAGCTCATACCTCCACCAAGCGAGGCAACGGTAGCAAAAATTCAAATTGCCTCTGAAACCATAATTTTTTGTATAGTATAAACTCCAAAATTCAATCTCTTGCGCCTTTCGATAGTAATAACAGCTTGTGCAATTTTATTGCAGATCCGTTCATAACTTTTTGAGTTATACTGCAAGCAAACGTTATGACCAACATGAGTCAAACATACAAACGAACCGACCGATGTGCACCAAAATTTTATCATTCATGTCTTTTGACATTATTAACCATTCCTATACATTTCATAAAGATCCATTCATCATTTTTTGAGTTATTGTGTTAACAAGCATAAAACCAAAAAACAATGACGAGCGAACGGATCATTGCCAAAATTTGGTCATTTACTCTTTGTTATAGCTTATACCTAACAACTCATGTTAATTTCATAAAAATCCATCCAAAACTTATTGAGTTATGGTATTGAGAACAATGAGACAGACAAACAAACAAACAAACTGATAGACATATCTTCACCAAAAGTTAATTATCTTGCTCTTCTTAACATACCTAACAATCCCTGTAAATTTCGTCCAAATCGGTTCATATCTTTTTGAGTTATCTTGGTGACAGACAGACAAGGAAACATAACCTACTTGGCGGAGGTAAAAATTCAAGAGGAAATATGGTACTCTTGGAAGGCCGCAGTTGATGCCGTGAAAAAGTTCAATAGGAGTAACACAGCACTTATCTTGCCGTAGATTATCAGGTTTCTTCGCCGCTGTAATGAACTAGTTAGCAGTAGAATTTTTCGGTTCAGTCTCTCGTCCAGCCTTCAACGTCAGCATCTCTTCGTTTCTTCCCACATTATCTTCATATTTCACTTCGAAGGTATTGTTGTATCACAAGGCACTTCTCATTTGCACAATATGCTTAATTCGCCTCCCAGTGTTGCTCGTTTCCAAAGGTATTGCACATGTTATACAAAGTCAACACTCGTTTGCTAGTAATCGATCTGTTCACAACAGTAGCTATATTCATTTCTCAAGCTATCTTCTTCACTTTTAGTATGGAAGTATGTATCTCGGTTTTCTTCCATTAGTAACAAGCCACGTACTCTAATATGTAAGAATCATGCTAATACGGTCACCAATTTGCAAAAATATGCCTTCGCGTGGACAAAGATTTTCCAGAATGTTTAGCATATACTATTCACTAGAGTTCAGCCGTCAAAATTTTGTGATTGAACCTTTTATTTTTCCGGTTCCCAGTATAGGTTTTGCTGTATTACAGTCTCATCCCTGCAGGCCTGATCTTCCATTAGTTGCACCGTACAACCATGAGTTTTGCGATAGCAAGATATCCCCCTGCAAGACAAGGCGTGACTATCAGCTTGGAGTAATGGAATCGATCAAACGCTTAGCTGCCCTAAGAAAATATAGTTGAGTCAAAATCCACTGGAGAAGCCCAGGGCTCACCGTATTGTGGATACAACCTGATAGTTGAACCTTCAGCGTTGAAATTTGGCTGCGGTGTGAATTCAATATAAAAAGGAGTCTGCTGAGCGCGAAGATTCAACTACTACGATATCATTCAGCAATGAAAGCGGGGATCCAGAGGCCGGAGATCCAAAGCTATATTTGTCACCGGTACCCCAAGGGCTAAAATTGTATTGTAGAACAACTTGTTTTTTCAGTACATGAATTTTCTCCTATTAAACTCTTGACTGCGTGACGGACCAACATTGGAGCGAGCAAGCGACGAACTGAATTTTTGTTAGCTATATAGTGGAGTCTGACTCAGTCTTCAATTTCCAAAATTATCTTCACTTCGACGTTAATTTTCCAAAAACGTGCACGCTATGCCGACACGGTCACTTATTTCAATCCAGCAACACAAGCTTCCTTAGAATATGCTCGAAATTCCTACTGTGAGCCACACATCTTTTCAAACTTGCATAGTTTGTCACCGTTCGTAGTGTGCTGATGCAGATGTTTTACTTCTCTACGATAGTAGTAGTAGAAGTTTATACTAGCGCTTCAGTGGCACACTGCCTATATCGCGCTAAACTATTCCTGTGTTTAACCACAGGCTCACCCTCGGGGGCATTTTGTGGCGGGCCCTTTCCCTGCCACAATATGTGCGGGCATCACGCACCCAAGGGTCCCGAGTGCCTTCTCCGAAGGAGATGTAGCATCTGGTCGCAGTTCCTGCTGACGAGGTTATTTTTGTAAAGTTAAGTAGGCTCTCAATACTTACCATTCTGATTCGGGAGGTGGGCTGCCGATCGAGGTGGCCGACCTGTTCCCGCTAGCATTCTACCTTCTTGTATTTCGTTTCCTTCCCCTGTGCGGCGTAGCTAAGCGAAAGAGCTTTGTTCAGCCGTGCCCGGGAGTTGGAGATGCTCAACTTGCGCCTTTTTCCTGCGGTAGCGCACTGTCCACTCTGAAAGTTTGAAACCTCCCGGCAGAAAAGCAGAGACACAAATAATTTACAATTTAAAACGCCCCCTAGTCGGCGCACGAGCCTGTGGCTAAACACAAAAATAGTTCTTCGCGATATAGGCAGTGTGCCACTTAGCGCTAGTAAAAACTTCTACTACTGCTTTACCCCAGGCTCGTGCGCCGACTAGGGCGCGCTTTAAATCAATGATTTTTGCCTCCGCTTTTCTGCCGGTAATCTCAGAGTGGTCAGTGCGCTACTGACAAGAAAAAGGCGCAAGTTGAGCATCTCCAACCCCCGGGCACGGCTGAACGCTGTTGCTCAGTTACGCCGCACAGGAGAAGGAAACGAAATACAAGAAAGTAGAAGTCCAGCGGGAATAGGTCAGCCACCTCGATCGGCAGCCCACCCCCGAAACAGAAGGGGAAGTATTGAGAGCCTACTAACTTTACAAAACTTACCTTCTCAGCAGGAACTGCGGCCAGATGCTACATCCCCTGCGGAGAAGGCACTCAGGACCCTTGACTGCGTGATGCGTTAACATATTGTGGCAGGGAAAGGCCTTTTCTACTATAGCGCCAGTATGTTTCTGTCGTTTTGTGTTAATTTTACATTTGTGTTCCATTAGTCTCGCGAGCAACTTGCACGTTGTTTCCAGGCCTGCCGACGTGTGGACTTAATATAGTCACCAATAGTGTTTCTTCTACTTTAGCATATTGGTTGAATACTTACTGAACACTGATCATCGTATCTTAATATGCAACTTTAGTTATGAGAGGATTTTTGAAAATTACCGTAATAATAAAAGTTTCAAGACCTTGGGAGTTTTTCTCACATCTGAAGATGAAGTAGTCCAGATGTTTACTTGTCGTTCACAGAACTGATTCTACGAGGAAATAAATTGAATCACACACTTAACACATTCCGTATTATTTTATTGCAAATGATGAATAAGATATAAGACCGAATTCTAACTTCACTCATAACATTTATAGCAAACACCACAGCGGGTTGGTTATACTGCTTAAAACCACACAAAAATATGATTAAAGTGGCGGCAAAAAAATTTTACATTTGCAACGCCAGTGAAAAGTTTACACGAGATATGCTGGTAACATTTCAGTAACAGTCCTGCCATACCAATTTGAGGAACTTGGCATGACGGAGAGCATCAGCGATACGCGTAGCTGTGGTTTGAACGCTATCAGAGTCTGCCCTATGAAGTCGAGGTCTTTTCTCCGTTTTTTTTTTTGTTCTACAGCCCGGTTTATTTTTCGAACAGTACCTCTCGGGAACCCCGCGGCAGCTTTCTAGTTTGTCGACGGACGCTAAGCTCACATTCAATCCGCAGCTTCGCGGATCATTGATGCTCCCTGTTCGAGTAATAATAATATGACCACGTCAAGACGGGCATCGTCCAGAGTGTACACAAGGGATTACCCTCATGTACACAATTTTTTGTTATAGGCTTGGCTCCTTGGCTTGAATGACTAGAATGTAAGCGAAATGTTAACAGGACATCTAACGCTAACCCTTCACTTGCGTTGAAAAGGTAACATTCTTTTACGGCCACTGTACAATTTATAAATAATCAACTCATCAAGTGCAGTGAAACGTTCGCATGAATACTTAGCAAAAACGTAGATTATGAAGATAAACAACAAAGCAGGATTAAGTGCAAAATATTCTAGAATAATAAGTATAATCACATGAAGCTCTGCACTAAGTGACGTTTGCGGGTAACCAGGCCAAGTACTGCATTGAAATTGTACACAATGCCCCCTTCAACCTTTAGCATTTTTCGAGTTTTATTTTCCAATGTTTTGCAGAAGAAATACAATAGAAGGCAGAGGATTAATCGGTTCCTTATCTTGCACGATTTTAACAACAAACGAATCTATTCAAGGTAGAAGAAATTAAAGTGAAGATACGATCAAAATTGATACATAGGCACTGTTACAGGAAAATTCGTTACTTGCGAAAAGCTGAAAGACGCGTGCGAACAATCCGTACACAGCACGCGAACAATCCGTACACAGCACGCGAACAATCCGTACACATGTCCGGATAATCAAGGTTTTTTTCGTTTCTAAAACTGTGTTTGGGTCTGAAGTTAGCTGGCTTCATTAACTAGTTTGGGTCACTAGCTGGAACAACAGTGCATTCGGATTACAAGGAAGGGGAGGGAGCACAGCTCAATTATCGCAACACTCTCAACTCTGGCTACCCAACGACATTATCTCACAAATTATGATCACTTCATAAAAATACTAAAAAACTTTTATCGGCACCGCTTATAAATGAAAAGAGAACTAGCAGTTGCATTTTAAATGCAACACGAGTCTCGGGAAGACTAAGGGAGTGCAAGTGCGCAAGATTATCTTGCGCAGTTCCACTTTTGTACTTGAGATCTACGCTGCCTAAAGCAGACCTGCGAGCAAAGAGCGCCTTGCACGCAGGCGTCTTAGGGAGAATTGTGACATTGAAAGCGAGTTGAAGGTACAGGTGCACGAACGGAACTGCGCTAGTGTACGCTTGTACCACGTCAACCATGTCAAGTGTGTACAGATGAATTTTTATTCTGACTATTGACTTGGTTGACGTGGTACAATCGGGCAACTAGAACAATACTCGTGTACGCTAGTACCACATCGATCACGCCAAGACGGGCATCGTGCAGACAGTACACAAGGGATTACCCTCATGTACACGCCTGAATAGATAGAGTGGGAAAATCGCGAGCCAAGGGAACAGTCCTTTTGGGCGCAATTTAACTTAACAATAATCAACAATGTACGAGGACGAATACACACACAAATAGTTGACTGAACGCTAACTACGCAGTTTGGGGTGGAACTTCAACGTTTAAGGAATCAATGGAACAAATTTACAGTCGTACCAAAATATGGGAGATACTTCAGAAAACAGTGTGGGAGGCCTACACTCTGGATGTAGTCAGTGGGCGATCGCTCGTTCGTGAAGACAATCGAGCCAAGCTCTACATTTTCCATTATTTTATTCAGAAGACGTTACAACCCTAATATCAGCAACCTGCTATAAATATACACTACAAAATACACGAATGTTGCTTTCTGTGCATCACAATGTACTTTTTTTAAAGTATTACACGGTATTTACTTAATTTAATACAGTATGGACACCAACAAATAAAATTTTACGAGCACTAGGGTGTCGTGCATTGTTGAAATGCAGAGGTACCGCGTCGGCTCGCTGAGGAAAAATAAAGTATCCACAAAAAGATCACAGACTGAACTTGCAGTTGAAACCACGATAAAGTTGGTTAACTTTAAATATACAGGAAGCTGTGGAGCCCTGGTGATAATACCAACTTGCGGCACCTAAGGAGGATCACCAACTTGGTAGTTAGCTACATGTCAGGTAGCATCTGCTAATTTCAATTAGAAGTTAAATAGAATTGTACAGCACTGTTCTCGCACAGCGCTAGCTACGATACTATCTCAGGGTGTATCAACAGTAAATTGCTATTACAGCCTGCATCTTATAAGCGAACAGTTACAAAATAAAGCTCAGACGCAATCAGCACGTAATGCAGAGACCTATCACATGAATTACGAATAAAATCTAATACACACACACACACACGGTTAATATTAGTTGACTATGCCAAAATTAAGTTCGATGGATAGGTGAACCAATACACAAAAGCATCGATAACATTCGCTAGAAAGATTGTGCACTAAATCACTTCAACCTCGACCAATCAAGTCTTGAATAGTCAAATAATATAGAGCGTGTACTTAAATTGCTTAGTCTACTATACTAATAGAACATCTACGTTTGTTGCAACGCAGTGTTCAAGTCTAGAGCAAGCATATGAGTGCTGAGACTCCATGCGGCTTTAAACTTCTGTCAAGAAACCAGACGGTGCTTGGATACGGAAAGGTAAATGTAAAGGAGGTTTGTAAGACTCGGAAACGGTACTGATGCCAGTAACGCATACGGAGGGACGAAATGCTTTAGTAAAGCATCACGAGTATGACTGAGTAGAGAATATGTGGTAAAAAATCTATGCTGCCCAAGTGTGAAGAAGGGAATCACGGAAGTTAAGAACAATAGGGGAAGAAGCAAGCAGAGCTGTTAATGACATGGAGTCCATGCTGAAAAGAATGTAAATGATACGCTGAATATAGGTAACTCGTCGGGCTCGAATGAACGCTCGCGACAGACTTGCATGTTGCGTTTGGGTAGCCTAGATGTAAGACAGAATTTGATATCTTAGTTCACTGCCTGACCATGAGTTTTAAGGTTGTTTGAAACACTAGTTACTCATGATATGTGGCAATCAACCAAGCCTCAAGCTGCCTATTGCTCAGCTTTAATGCTCGAAGAGTAGCCATTAGCTTCCGGACTATTGGAAATGAGCGTCTGGAGGGTCAGCAGTCCCTTCTGAATGGAAGGGCACAATCCCTGCATCCAAATTGTCCACATCAGACGGTCTTGTACGATAACCGAAGAGTTAACGGGACAGGACATGATCCCTCCGCAAAGAACGGGCCGTAACAATTGGGTCAGAGGCCCTTGCTGGAGGGAGGGGCATATTCCCCTACCCAGAACAGGACATAACAATTTAGGCAGTGGCCCACGTCTGGAAGGAGGGAATATCCTTCAACCAGGAACACGATATAACAGTTGGGTCAGTGGCCCCTATCTGGAGGGAGAGACATGACACCCCCCCCCCACTCAGAAGCAGCCACAACAGTTGGGTCAGTGACCTCCTCGAGCTGGGATGTGAAAACTCCATCCGCAAAGGTCACATGAACAGAGCAAAGCGTCAATAAATTCAATAGCATACACAGATTCGAGGCATCCACCAGAGCATAGAAGCAAACGCAACTCCTCCAGATAGAGACCAGCCGCAGTAACACTACCACAGTATTTGTTCCTCACACTTTCAGTACCACATACAACTCGTCTCGACTCGCTACAGCATTCATGGTCGGTGTTTAAATACGCATGTCAGAAACACACACCATACTTTCCATGGGCACTGGGCATAGGTACCTCTTGCATTTAGAATCATCTCCCTTTCTCCACCAGTTAGCATCACAGATACCAGTTAGTTGCTTCACCAAATAGCTACTTCCTGCCCATTTTCCATAAAATGACCTCGCCAAATAATTGAATGACGACTAAGAAAGGACAATTAATGAGATGTATCTAAGTTCTAGAGAGCAAAGGGGACATTTTGGGAGAAGATCGCGGTTCAAAATAGAATAGGCATTCGTATTCAATGCACACTGTGCATAGTAGATCGACAGTAATTAGTAAGAAAAAAATTATATGCAAAAAACCTATATACTAAGTTAGCACAAAGATAAAAAATATGCAATATGAGCCAAGAGATAAGAACAAAAGAAACAGATGCTAAAGAAAAGTTTCCGCACGCTAACTACCAGAACTATACCTTTGAAAGCTCATTGCTAACAATATCATAAAACACAAATATTATTCAGATACTGTATGCAAGTTTGCTTAAACTACAGAATATTAAGAATAATTACAAATATGTATCGCTACTTTCGCAGGACTACATTTGCAGTTGCAATGTAGGTGCTAAACACGCATATTTTGCACCACTATCGAATACGAGTACATAGTGCATTTGCGAGCGCCGGTTTGACGGTAATCTCTCTCTATCTACGTCAGCCAAGGCTTCTTTGACTCTACAACCACCAATTGTCACCTCTTCTTGCACAGAAAGCCTCCCTGTAGATTGCCAAAGCTACAAGTGCTTGCTTTTGTGGTATAGCTTGCCAGAGAAGTAATCAATCTATTGCTTTCCTGGCGTAGATTTCATGCTTGTAAAATGCCAATGAAGACGACCAATTACTTTATATTCTGGCATGAATTACCAAAGAGACAAGTGTTTTAGACTAGATGCTAGAGTGTAAAAAAACCGTCTCGACCTTGTGACTAAGATTGTTTTGATGCAAGAACTCATACTAAGATCTCATTAGACTTAGCTACTTCAAGCTTGTATTTACATTGCCAGAGAACAAATAATTCAGTAAGGAGATCGTCACAGAATCAAAGAAGGCAAGGCTACAAGTCGCCAGGTCAAATCCTGCATGCCTGGGCAGGCACTGATGCCGGACAGATGAAATATTGAACAAAGTAGCTAGGCACATGCCGATGACAAATGACGCTCACAGCAGCTACAAGTACGTGCACAATACAGCACCTCTTTCACTTCAGCCAAAACTTCTAGTGGTGTCGAAACCGAATTGCAGTTACAGTAGGCGATGTATACAAAATTTGTTCATGAAAAAAGTCTAGCCTGTAGTTGACGAAATATTTAACCCTCAATTTGTGAACATCAAGTCACACCAGTACACAGGAGCAATGAACTCGGAAACATTGAGCAAAAAATGAAAATAACTCAGTTACCACTGCTGCTTGAACATAAGGTATTATCATGTGAAATGAGTTGCACCAACAGTAGTCGAAATCGTAAAGCATCTGAAATAGTCAATTCTCCAGAAGAGAAAGTGTCACTAGACAGAGCACTAGCGGAAGAATTCACTTTTCATCAGCATCAAACTACTAGTTACCTTGTTTGGTCTATGTGTGGCAAGAGGCCGAAGTGTTATCAGTTAATACGAGCAGTACGAAGCTCCTGACACCACGAAGTATACAGTGAAAGAAATGCTGTATTTGAGCATTGTAGACAGGAATATGAGCTACAAACAACACATTTCGGCATGACTGTAACATGTTGTTTACCCCAATGACCCTCGTAAGTGATGTCCTGCATATCCTTTGTGATATACAGCAGAGTTAATAGGTAGTGTTCTAACTCACAATTCAACTGCCTCTGCAGGCTCATCGTATACTTGACAATGAAAGAGGCTCAACTACCAAAAGGGTCAAGAAAGCCCGAGAAGACTCCACAACTGAAACGTTCATTGCATCAAGAAGACTGGGTCCAACAGCTGATGGCTCAAAAAGACACAAGCCCAAGGAGCTGAAAGCCCAAGATTCGCAGGCATACGGAAGCTTAGGAATCGAGGACCCAGCTCAACTTCAAGCGAAGGTCCTGAGTGAGCAACAAATGGTCAGCACCTGATGTCACTCGAGTCAACCAGCAAGAACGACTCCTCCTTCTTCACCTCAGTCCACAAACTCGAGGCTAAGCTATTATTAGAGTACAAATAACACTTTTCATCCGGCACAGATAAGATGTGCAGCTGGGCTTCTACCAGAGGCTGGGTTTATTGAAAATAGTTAGAATGTTCCAATGAACACTTTTGCAGTGGTGAGCGGTAGCCAGAGTATCTGTCGTTAGCACCAACATCGCGCACATCAGTGTGGCTCCAGACAGGAGGATCATTCCGAGTTGATCATACTCTTCCCAATGACNTTTTTTAAAAAAAAAAAAAAAAAAAAAAAAAAAAAAAAAAACAATCTGCACGTGTCTCGACTTCGATGCTATGCTCCCAAAAGCGTCAGCTATTACCACAGTCTGGAAGCAACTCTGGTAGTGTGGAGTTACTTGAACTTACTTCGAGCAACTTTAACCAGTTGCTTATTACAAAATTATGCAAAAGGGACAGACGCACGAGTCAGCGATATACTTCTTGTGCTACACCACGTTGCACTCAGTAACCACACATTACTATATAAAGTTCATTGGATTTTGAAAACGCGGATGAGTTTGTGTTCTACTGCAATCATTATGAGTAGGCTACAGAGGTACACAACGAACTTCAGAGACTAATATTGCAATATTAATGATTCTACCATGCGGACAAGAGAACGGGTTGATTTAGAATGGTATCTAACTATTACCCTATAGCAAGGTAAATATAATGAATAACTATAAGATACCAAGTTCTGTTCCTGCCATCATTGCAGTAGAGGATCTACAGATATATGAAAAATTTATATGCGGCGAACGGAATTGATATACTGTAGCTAGATAGGTGTGTCAATTTGGGACAGAGTTTGGAGTCAAGTTATAAGGCGTCTGATGCTTTTGGGAGCATAGTTTGTAAGTCAGGACACCTGCCGGTCCCAAAAATCGGAAGAATATGGGTAGAAAATGACTTACAATGCCTGGTACTACACACACGAAGTAGATACAAGTGAGATTTTGATAGCGGAAAGGCAATGGCCATTTCCAGCATACACTGAAGGGCTCAGCTTGCAGAGAACTCGTGAATCTTGAGCAAAGGCAAAGCACATGTAAAGTAGAAAAAATAGATGTATAAGATAAACAAACAGTACTGGCAAAAAGCATAGCATAGCATACACTTTTCTACATGGAAAAAACATTCAGCATATAGCCATGTCCAAAGCACTGCCGCTCATGTAACCCAAGGCACTGAAGATATGGAATTCCAATACACATCCAACAGCTAATAAGTGAAACGCCCACAAACTCAGCAGAGGTTGAGATACCCGCATGAGTGCCGATTCCACTCCTACACCACCTCACAAACCCCACGATGCAGGTGCTACCAGGAAAAATGGGCCAGAATTTAAGCCAGGCTGAAAAAGAAATAGGACGTCCCAATTAACTAAACAAAACAGCACACCAGGCGTGGAGAATGCATTGCCCACTCAGCTAGCACCCTCCCATACAATGCCCTATCTTCGGGACAACCTGCCTTTAGAAGGTCCAGGAAAACATCCAAGGCTACAAACAGGACAATATAGATTCTTTATGGTTACAAACAGCACACAAAGCTTGACGTTTACAGCCCCAGATGTCCTCCCTAGCTCCTCAAGGATAGGGCGTTGAAGAGCCACTATAGTAGGATAGGTATGCTATTGAGTTTACAAGCTGCACCAAGAAGACAGACAACAAGGTCCTAGTCTCACGCCAGGCATGCTTCTCGACTCCACTATGTGAGGTACCATATACGGCACCTACATTCTTCCAGACCAAAACTCGGGCATCTTTCATAGTAGCTACTGCATTGGACACCAATGTAGCAAATAGTTAAATAGTTAATCATAGACAGTGCCTAAATGTGGTAGCTAACGCAAAACTTAGAGGGGTGTAGGACTTGGAACCACACATCCCTTATACAGGCACTCATTTCATAAACAGCAACAGGGTAAATACTGGACAAGCTCGTAGGAGTGTGTAGAAATCACCCAGCGGCAAGGACACAATGAAAAATTACATTGGTGGCTGTGCCTTAGATCCGCCAACCTCGATGCAGTTTCCATGCATTAGCTACTATAGCATGTAGTTTTTACCAGTACTGCTAAAAGAAATTTGCCACA
>LQNS02278160.1:22534878-22545840 GCA_001587735.2 Parhyale hawaiensis
TAAGAAAACATCACGACTTTGCATTTCAAAATTTGAATTTTTACTTGTCCAACGGCTGGAATCACTCTTTGATCACGCATGATTAGCCTGCGGAGGAAATCATGCTGCGATCAATTCTTACCACTGAATGATTTTATTATTATCGAGTGGATTTCACGACCCAATAATTGGATCGGTTGAGCGATGTTGGGCTCTACACTCTGGCGCCGGGTCACATCCCGCGACCTAAGCCTCAGAGCACTTTGCGAATGATGTGCGCTGTTCCGAGTAGAGCGCTCTCCTGGAGTGTTCCTGGGTGGAGATGGCCGCACTTGAGCTCTCGGAGGGCAGCTTTCAGATTCTTGGACATGGCCCCCAGGGCTCCGATGACCACTGGAATGACGTCGACCTTCATCTGCCACAGTCTCTGAAGTTCGATGGCAAGGTCGCGGTACTTTTCCTTCTTCTCTGCCTCCTTGTCGATGATTCTGGAGTCGAAGGAGATTGAAATGTCGATCAGTTTGGCCGACTTCTCCTGTTTGTCCTTGACGACAATGTCCGGTCGGTTGGCGTGAAGTACTTGATCAGTTTCCATCCTCTTGTCCCAGTAGATCTGCACGGCTTCGTTTTCAACCACGGGCGCGGGTTCGTACTCGTACCACCTCTCACTGACCGGGACGTTACGGTTCCGCAGGAGGGTCCAGTGAAGGTGTCGGGCAACTTTAGGCGTCTTTTTGTGACCACCGCGGGGATGATTCCCCCTGATCGCTGATGATTCGCACGTTTTTGTGACCGCATTTTGACGTGATTCTGATAGCAATCAACCGTGATCAGTGGTGAGAATTGATTGCAGCGTGATTTCCTCCGCAGGCTAATCATGCGTGATCAAAGAGTGATTCCAGCCATTGGACAAGTAAAAATTCAAAATTTGAAATGCAATCTCGCAATGTTTTCTTATATTTAGGGATAAATTGAATGATGTTATGATGATTGTTTATAATATTGACTTCCAAAATTGTAGTTTCCTTAGTTTTATGCGTGTGTATGTTCAAAATTCTTTAAATACTGCCAGTTCAGTGATGCATTGGCTTCAAAATAAATAAAGGCTCATAATAAATCCTATCCTCACCATTTTCCTTAGAAATACACCAAAAATATATTTTTTGAAAATTGACATGGCGTCTCTGGTTTGTTTAAAATCGTTGACCATTCTTGTGCTTTTCAGTGATCACGATGATCATAATTACAGTGATTCTGATCGCAAGCGTGGCCACAAAAAGACGCCTTTTATCGTCCCTGCGCTTGTACTCCTTTTGCGCCAGCACTCCGCATTCGCTTATGACGTGGTTGATGGTTTCATCCGAGCTCCTGCAGATTCTACAGGTACTAGTTACGTTTCTCTTGTTTATTATTATTATTTAATCTGAGCGAGATTATGTTTTTGTAAGTCTCAAAGGTAACCTACGGCGGAAAATAAATCGGAGTTCGGAGTATAGAGCCTATAGTTCACCGGGTCGAAGCCAGGGCAGCTGTCTACAGTTTCGGACAAGTTAAGCATTTTAGGGCCCAATCGAACATACACTATACGTGTTGTAATTAAGAATTGGCGAAGGGAAGTGGAACTGAGGTATGCCCACTGTTGGTTTGATTTATCCTTAACTTTAAGGGTACGTTCGACTGGGCACTGAAATTAAACACTCGAGGCTTGACTTTATTGAATCTGCAGACAGATGCGCTTTATTCGACCCGGGGTTTGGTGTTTTGAAAATTGGCCTTTAATTGGTTAGTCTTCAGACTTCCAGGACGTCAATCGTGCTCGGTAATATAGAGTGGTTGGCCGGCTCAATGTAATATTCTTTCTAACACTCGCAACACGATTTAAAGTGCAGTTTCGTACAACCTAAGCCTCAATGTCTTAATTTATACGCCAACCTGAACGTACCCTTTCTCTCCTTGACTGCCCTATGCCTACTCCAGCTAGGAGAGTTGCATGTACTGGTTCGAGCATCAAATAAGTACTCGCTATTTAGGGCCCAGAGGCTTGCACAGCTGCAGTGAAACAAGGATAGTCAGCGCTATGGATTCAGTGATGAAAGACTCAAATGATTACATAGTTGCCTGCAGACGAACCAACAGGCCCATGCTCACAGAACAACCTGGACTCACGCTCCGAACCTCTATAAGGTATTGCCGTTATGGCAAAAACTTACGGATATTTAAGAAAGAAATCATAAAAAAACTGAAGATGAGGTGGCATTGCAGGCTCAATTAATAACTGTAGCAGACCGACGGTGACACTGCGACGCCGAGTTATAGTTGAGACAGGAAAGGTTATAAATCTGATGTAGCGAAAAAATTTGGCCATCTTTAACCCGTGAATAGCCCACATGCTGCAAGATGTTGTTTTCGCAGTTTACTATGAAAGTTGTTGACGCTGCAGTTCGAAGCATTACGACTTCACATTCTAGACTGGTATCCAAGCGTTTCACCTCTAGACAATAAGCGTGACATCGTTTTAACCACTCGGCCACTGAGAATGGTCTTAGGGAAGATTGGGAAAAGTACACTATAATTTACTTGAAACAATATGCTTGCCAAAAGGAAATCAGTTAAGTTTAATGAGGATTGGACACATACTGCTAGTTGATGAAAATGTAAATAAAATATTCTATATCGAAAGAGTTGAAAATTTATGCATGCTTTATTTCGTTTTAATTACATGATGGGAGGTGCATCATAATCTGTATTTAACCTTGACAGAGTTATTATGAATTTCATCACTAAATGAATAGAAAACGCAAAGAGAGATGGGCGAAGCCAGTTTCTCTGACAAAAAAAAAATCAATATAATTAAATGTTCCATTGGTTTTGAGAAAAACGGAAAAATATATTTAATACATGGCTTGGCCCTGTCCTAGGGTAATTTTTGTCATCCAAGCAGCGTGAGAAAAATTATCCGGTGTAATGAGTAAAAGCGATAAGCTAGGCTCATTAGGCTCAACTTATCAGAAATGATAATACGTATAAAAGCGCTGCTTTTGCCCCGTTCAACTTTGAGAAATTGTGCGATTACGCTTGGAAAGGAATAAAATACCATTTTAAGAGAGAGTATCGCATTATCTGCCGTCTATATGTTCATCAATTTGAGTCGAACACATTGTATTCAATTCAAAGTGACAAAACCAATGCCCTCGTCTGAGGTTCCAAACAATTTAAGATTTTGTTTTAATCAAGTTTCACTCTACCAACTTCTTAACGACTTTGAAATCTATTATTCTGAGGTTTGTGAGACACGGCTATCTAGCAAAAGCTTGTCTGTCTTTGGTCAGAAATGAATTGTAGGATGCAATATCTGAAACGCAGTTTCAGCACTGGCACAGATTTAGCAAGTTTTAAAGATAAGTAATGCCGATGCCACACGCTATCTTAATGCACGAGTATCTGAGTTTTGCGAGCGATATCGACGTCTAAAAACTTGTACACTCTCGCTTCTGCGCAAAATTCTAGGATGGAGCATGCAGCAGTTTTGCGCTCGATATATGTACAGAGTAAAAGCGCAAATTTTTCTACAACAAACTGCCACCAGAGACATCTATCGGAAGATATTGCGTTCAGTTGGCACTGGGAGCCGCAACGGGCTTCTTATTTTTGAGATATTTATTATAGAATTGGACTTAATAGGTATTACTTTTGAAGGCATTGGATAGGAACAATTATATTATTTTGCTTGCTAAATGTATTTTTGTCATGGTGTTTAGTCCGTAGCCATGACAACGTCGTTTGGATGAACGGAGCTCGAAGTGTTTTGACCATTCTCACGTATGAATAGGAAGGTGCTTTTTTGGGCAAAAAATTTTTCGCGTTCGCGAGAGTTTCCTCAGCTTTTGGCTAGCGTGTGTCACAGCCTTAAGAGATGCACAGAAGCAGAAAACAATAAAATTGACGTTTTGGCTTATAAAGCACTAAATCTGGACCTGCAATAAGAAAGGCTAAGGGATAAAAAACGAAGAGAATCTACTGTCCGTTTCAAATCACTTTTTCGCCTCTAGTTTCTCGTTTGCTGAAAGTAGCCAGTAAGTGGATTGAAAATAACATGCAGATATATTTTCTAGAATGCAAAAAGGGCGTAGGCTGGGGGGAGGGGGTGGACAGGGTGCACGTGTACACTGTACACCCTACCCACATCCCCCGCAGCTGCAGGGTAGTTCCGCTTGCCAAGTACGAAAAAGAATTTGATAATTTTTCTCCTTCATAGAAGAATTAGCTATTGTGTGGATTTTAGGGATCAGTTTTCCCAGGGCTAGTAAATTTAGTGCAGGTGCTTTTTATGCGTAAACAATGCCTTGGCAGAATTTTTTGCCATAAACATAAAACCTCGAAGTTCCATTCTTGGATCACATCAATGAAAATCTAGACGCTTCGTAGTCAAGTTTGGAACGAAAGCCAGCATCACTGACCCGTATGTTAAATACGTACTTCAGGCACTTCGCACTTCAGATCATGGTGTAACGCTACTTCTTCGCACTTCAGGCCGTAGTACAACGCTAACACTTAGAAGTGAAATACTCGCAGTCACACTACTCTTCATAGTGTCAAACTTTATAGTACTGTAACACTACAGGTTCGTATACGAGAATAATTTTTAATGCTACACCGTTTAAAGTATTGTTTGAAATCCGTACTGCTTTATTTTAACTCAGAAAGGTGAGGTATATGTATTTAAAAGGTTGCAGAATATGATCACGTAGTATCTGTGCTCTCCACAGTGTTATCTTTCTAGACTGTCCCTTATTTTTATTTGGTTAGGTTATTATTATGTCGCGATGACAAATTTATTGCTGAGGAACAAATTTGACTTCATTCACTAATAGATGCGAAAATAGAACTTTAAAGTCTCGTAACTTGTGTATTATTGATTTCTCGAACTAGCGGTTCTGTTTTTTGGGAAGAGGATGGAAAAATAGGAAAAATGTCCAGTTTTCAGTATCATCAGGAATATTCAGGATTTCAAACAAGATCCACCGACTATATGGCCATTCACTCACATTAACGAATATATCTGAGATATGTTATTGGCGTATTGCACTCGTTAAGAGAGTAATTTTTATATCAAACTGCTGTATTCTAGCCACACAGAAAGATCGCCCCAGCACTTGCTATCTTTTCGTTACTTCGATTTCATTCTACCCTGTAAGTGTGGGACAACGCTATGCAAGGTAGGTATTTAATCTTTTCGGAAGTTCTGTTCTATAACACATAATTATTATGTGACTCATATATATAAATTTGAAGCGCTCAAGGGCTACAAATGCTTGCACCTTCCTATCGGAGCCATTCATACTCAGGGGGTCTACGATTGCAGGGGCGTTACAAAGCCCAAACAACTTTGGTCAATAGGAGGTTCCTACCTATCTTCATATGTTTTTTTTTTTTACTGCTGCGTTAGCGCTGTATTGAACACGCTGCCTCCTCTTGAGAATTGTCGTTTTTAGTATTAGGTAGGTCTACCGCTACGTCTAGCATGTAGCGATTAAATGAGAGTTTAAAAAAAGGAGATTATGACTATTTTTTCACTTTCGCTGTACTACATTTTTAGTGTTAGCCATTTTTTTTTCTGTGGTTAGGGAATGACCTCTCAATTCGTCTTCAGCACCAAAAAATATATTTGCCATTGTTTTAACATAGTCTTCTGTAAATCGATATAATCTTTTATATGCATGAATCCTGGGACCTGACGTTTTTTCTCAATGAATCCAAGCGTTAGCGTTGCTCTATGGTCTGAAGTGTGAAGTAGTATAGCGTTGCTCTATGGTCTGCAGTGCGAAATGCCTGAAGTGCCTATTTTAACATACGGGCTACTGGTGGGTGCGTGTTGTCTATGCAATCATTTGTAAAGCTTGAAACTTCAGTCACTGGCACTGATGAGGCCATTGAACTATACAGCAGTGACTTTCCATCACCGGAGTTGGTTGTGCAGCAGCTAAAACGATAAAAGTCTACGTACGAGGGTTATGCCAAAAGTAAAGTCTCCTATTGTTAGCTCAAAACGGTAAAGAGCTACAAAGATGGAAGTGGAACCATTCAAACTAGCGACCTTTTGTGCTGTAAGATTTTGTACTATCTGGTCTCCACCAGTCTACATGCCCCTTTGCCAGTGATGAACGAGAACCTTGGTGCCTCGGTCGTAAAAGTCAGTGCCAAACGTAGCTGTCCGATTTTTTTCTAAACTACGATTACGCTGCCCTCAGAATGCATCCTTCAAAGGTCCGAACAAGTGGAAGTCTGATGGTGCGATGTCGTGACTATACGGTGGGTGAGACATTACAGTTCAGCCGAACTTTGCCACAATTCTGTGATTTTCGAACTTGTGTGTCGTATGGCGTTGTCGTGTTGCAAACGGAATGTTTCTCTTTTTTCTGGCCTTACACGTGCAATCCGGGCCTTCAGTTTGGGTAACGTTTCAACGGAATGGTCAGAGTTGGTAGTCGCCCCTGGTTTCAGGAAATCCTGGAGGATGATCGACGCACTTCTTGTCTCAGAAGACAGTGCAGATGTCTGCGTCTTGAACTTCTTCTTTGCTGGGGATCGTGAGTAGTGCCGTTCCATCGACTGCCGTTTGAACTACCGCTCGTAGTGGTGATACCACGTCTCATCATCAGTGATGATGTGGCCCGGAAATTCGTCACCAGTGATGATGCGGCCCGCACCGATAAAACAAGTCCTGAGCGACACCGTCGGTGGTCCTACAATTCATGCATGAGCATCCGTGAATTCAGCTAATCCATGCACTTTGCTGTTTCCTAGGGATGACAATATCGTTTCCAGTGTAAATTTACTGATGCTCACATCGAACTCTACACACATTTCATTCGCCGTTTTCTGCCGATTGCCGGTGCTGATGAACTGATCGAGGAGCGCTTTGTTTTCTGCGGTGATTACTGCATGGCGTGCGGAGCGTAGTTTGTCACTGTCAATAAGTGCAGGTGAATGTTGATTGGCTCAATTGTTTTTACATGGAAGAATTCAGTGACGCATCTATGTGTTTGACGCTCGTCCATGGCAAGATGGCTCTACAGTGTCACACCGTCAAAATCTGCAACAGGGAGATGAAATTTTCAGGACATGGGTCCATAATTCATTCATAATAACAATGCAATTTGCAGTCTCCTCGGTCCTCGGATCCCTTCCAGCGGCATTAAAAGAGGAGGCATTACTTTGAACGACCCTCGTCTGTGAAGATGCCAAAGAAGAAATGACCCTACTCTCCTGCAAAAGCTATCAAAGAATGTGATCCTATGACATTTTCAAATGTCTTAACTCTTCTGCAACTTGTCTTCACCCTTCCGCTGATTTGTTGATGTGAAAGGAATGCAAGTACACCGCGGCGCCTCCATTCGTACCTCAGGGGTGTGTCGCAATCTTGCCAATTCCGGGCTACCACAACCTGAAGAAATGTTACCGTAACCCGTGAGAGCGCCATCTAGCGAGGATCGGAATAAGCTCAAAAATTTTAATATTCGTTTAATTTGAAATCTGCTTACTGATGCCGTACACACACTACACCGTCCATAATAAAATGCTTAAAAGCTTCTTTCTGACCAGTGTGAAAAATTATACCAGGAAGCAAAGAATGCAACTTTTACGCTCTTTGCTTCCTGGATTATACAGCTCTCGCCGCCTTCAAATATATTTTCCAGTCCGATTTTAATAAATTAGGGCTTACCTCTGGCTCTAAACAGCAAGCGTGAAACAATATTATTGTTATAATTTTTTTTTTATTTTTAATTATCGTACGACTCACAAGTGCTCTTTGTTGCAGTTTTCTAACCCTGTTCTTGTATCAGATACAGTATGCTACACTTTTCATTTAAATTGCTTTTACTAACTATACTATGTTAAAGCTAGTTCTTCCACTGATACAAATCCTAACTTGTCCATTTATCCTCTAAAAGTTGACACTAACCTTTTTTTTTCCATCATTAACGTACCTTCAAATTCTATTTTCATAAATTCCGATGCTTCACTCCATAAATATCCGGCATAGTTGAGTTTTGTCTTCATGTCCGTGATGACCATACAATTGACGCGCTGCAATGTCCCTTTTGAGAACTGCAATATGGTAGTGTATCCTGGAGCACCTAATACGTAGCCTACTATAAACCACCAAGCGCTTTTCTCCGCCCACTGCAGCTTCTACTCTAAACAATGACAGATGAGGCATAGAGGAACACTTTTCCAACACGTCGTACCTACCTATGAAGAGTTCATTGCAAGCTCTGAAACTAATATAAACAGGTCGAAGTCAGGCCACTTGTCTGCCCTAGCTGGCTTGTCAGTACCTGTGAGACTTCCATAGAGTAATAGCGATGACACACGCTATAGTCAAAAGAACGAGTATCGTCATCTTTTCATCCGAATGCGTTGATGTGCCCGTTTCAATAGCACACACTTGTAAAGAATTTTTGAGATATGAATCCCTCCAAATTTATTGAGATGATTGAAAGTTAACTAACGGCACTTGTATAGCAAACTGAACTGACGGTAAACATTTTTAAACATTTTCCTGGCACTCTCAAACCTATGTTTACAAGAGTTCAACTTAACGTTCGGACAAAAAATGACGATACTCGTTCTTTTGACTAGCGTGTGGCATCAGTATTAGTCTTACTTATTACTCACTAAAATGAGTATATTATTTGGCTCAACATAACTGGGTAGCTTCTGGCACCTGCAACACGATTGAAAGAGACGAAGTTAAAGTTCCTATCTACATTTCTGGGCAAGTCAGGTCGAGTACGTTTGGCTTAGATCGACTTTGATGACCAAATTGATCGTTTTCTAATTATGTTAGTGGCCGCAATTGTGGACTTTTTTTAAAAGCTAAGCCATGTCAGTGAAAATTGCAATCAACGAAGTTTTCAGAAATCCAGAAAAAGGGATTTAGGTGCAAAAATGGTGCTTCGATGATAATGTCTCCAACAACAGTCTCCACGGCAGCTCCGCGCCCTCGCCTGACAACGCTGCGCCATAGCAGCATACCATGATCGTCGGTACGTTCGAAAGATAACAGTGATATGATTACGGAACGATCGAAAACATTCGCTGATATAACAGGTGCCTATATGGCGTGTAAGCCTAACATGTGGTATATAATTCGTAGCTGACAAAGAGCAACCATGTTTGATGTTCGCTCTCGATGCACAATTCCACACTGTGACAACAAGATAAAGCAAAATTAACCACCATTTTTATTTATTTTTCATGCCGAGCTGAAGTGTTTATTAACTTATACTATAGTTTTTTGACCATTTTATCAAGGCAGTTCGGTCGTGGTTAAAGTCCTTTATAGCTGTGCCAATTCTGTGGGTATTTCTGAGATTTCTTTATGTATACAGGTAGTGGGCGGGGTTAAGAAATGGGCCGAACAAAATCTTAGAAATACCCACAAAATTGGCAACGTTATGGAGGAATTTGATCACGACCGAACTGCCTTGATAAAATGGTCACACTATAAGACAATGATGGAGCGTCAGTTTATTGTCCTCGTTATATGTAATAGAGTTCCTTTTTCATAACGCATAGGCTAAGCCTGTGAAGCTTGACTTATCCGAAACTCGAGGTATAAGCATTTGTCACTTTGCAACGTATTGCAAGTGGTAGGCGCTACTGCACGTAGAGCCTGCTCAAAACTTCAATTTATGGAGTAAGATTGAGCTGCTGGAAATCTAAAGGCTTACCGATTGAGAGCCGCTGCCTGAAACTAAGGGCATCATCGTTTGGGCGTGCACTACGACCGTAACCTAAAGGTTTGCGCAGACGGGCGACGTCCTTTCTGATTTCGACGGGACAATTTCGTCTTTATTGCGGGTTGATCAATCTTGCAGGGTCGTGTTGATGCACACGTAACAGCGACAGGTTCTAACGGCTTCAGCGTTTTCGAGTAAAATTATCACAAGTCGCCTAGACCCAGAATGTGTAAATATTAATTAAATAAATTTTATTGCTTATTTACACTCCGCCTTTCTGCACAGTGCAGAGTACTCCTGCAGTGATTGAATGTTTTGTCTGATCTTCTAACTTGTAAACGAAACGTACGTTTCTGCTACTTTCAAATTCCTTTTATATATATTTTTGGACATGGCAGATGGAACCGCAAACATTTCAAGGAAAGTTTAAAAAAGCGCAGACGTTGCATACCGGTAGCAGTGGATAGATAACAGGAAACACAGAAGCGTAACTTGCGTTAAGTTGCTTTGAATTGCCTGTACGCGACGAAAAAAATTAACCTAGACCCATCCCGCTAAACTCGCTCATCACGCAATTTTTCCGCCGAGTCTGGTACAGCATTTGTTGGCGAAATGCCACTCTCGACAGTTTTTGCTTCTCGTCTGCATTGGGCTTAAAACTGGTTTCCATTCCATTGCCTTAAAGTTCATTCGTTTGAAAACTAGTTTTCGCTAACGGAAGTTTATCGGCAATATTAATCTGCTGGGAGAGCAGGTGGAGATCGTTAAACTAGAATAGACTTGAGTTTTGAGCCTCGCTGTTGAAAATTATTGCCGTGAAGTGTTTATTCGCTAATATTTAGTTGTAATTACGTATCAGCGTAGTAACGAAACAACTTGTGTGAAGCTGGAGCAAATTTCTTAAATATTTTTCAAGCGGTAGTGAGTACTCCTCAGGTGATTCTTGACAGAGATAACTAACTTACTTATGGAAATTAAATTATTTGATATCATTTTATATTTTCCTCTGCTTTGTGGGTTAACCAGTGTGAGAAACGTCGATCGATATAATGAGTTTTACTACCGTTTCTCTATACTTTGTACGTCTGGTTTGTGTACAATCACGCGGTCACGAGATCGGGTTTAGCAAATCTAAAGGCGTCTTTTTGTGGCCACGCTCGTAATCAGAATCACCGTGATCATGATCATCGTGATCATTGAAAAGCACAAGAACGGTCAACGATTTTGTAAACAAACC
>LQNS02278160.1:22610703-22628167 GCA_001587735.2 Parhyale hawaiensis
ACATATGTGAAAATTTCAGTAAGATCGGACCACTAAAAAAGAAATTTCCAAAATTTGTAAACGATCCCCTTAATTCCATGTCTGTCACGCGGTGTGGGAAAGTGTTAGAAGGATGAACAGTTGGAAATGAAACACAGCTATATCGACAATTGAAAATGATACTAAAGTAAGTAACTTAGTGCCGAAAATCTACAGTGATGCTAAAGCAACATCCTATACATAACTATAAATCATGAAGTGGCTACCTTTCAACAATCGGACCTGTGACGTCCGCGATGTTAGTCTAATTATCGTACTCCCACTGCCTAGTATTCGCCATATAGCTAGCTAGTGCAGTCGTTCAACTACAGCCTAACTTTTGCAATTAGCAAGACTTTTCACTTGACTTGCAGTATAAAAACGAAACTTTGGCATACGTTTTGGCTGCGTTTCTTACATCTCCTCCTGTAGCACAACAACACTGACGTTAGCTGCTGATGTGTGACTCTATTTTCTCTAGGCGATTTTCAGAAATCTTTCTGCTCTGTTCAGGATTTATTGGGCAATATTTTCATTACATATTGTATCTTAGTATCTAGCTGAGCAAACAACAAATGCTCTCAGTTAGTTGCTTGATCAATTTTAACTTCCACTCCTTGTACTTTTGCGCACGAAAGTCGCCACGTCCACCGAATTCAAACTGGCATAGTTTTTCTAAAAGTATCCTCGGTATCGGCAAAATTGACCCTTTCTTGACCGATACAGATACCCCGAAAAATGGTCGATACATGGGGGTACCAATAGTTACTGATAGTATCGGTACACCTCTAGTTTCTTCCCTCATCATTCACAGTTCTCAACCATCTGAAACTGTTATTTCTTCACTATGCTGTGAACAGTGGAGACAGGATCCAAAATCTGTTTGGATATTGCCTTACAACCTTTACCTACCATTATTGTGAGCATCAACAAGCCGCATTCTCAGGTTCACATTGAGCTCTTATCTTTCGTCATATGCCAAATAAGCTAGAAACACACACATATTGCTATATAAAGATTTTTTCACTCATAGTTTCTTATGGGAAATGACTTTTTGTCTGTATTATTCAATCCTTTCTTGTTTCCTTTTTACTTCTTGATTGCAATTTTCTTGAATTCATATGCATTTTTTTATATATTAGCTATATGTTGACGTTTTCTCTCTCTTGAGATAGCAACATTTACAGGTGAAGTTGGTAAGCAGACTAATAAAGTTTATTACAGCAGTTGATAGTAACTTGATATGTACTTTGGTCATGCAAAGTTGGCTAATTGATGTGTTTTATTTCTTTCAGTATCAAATAGAGATGACAGTAGCTGTGGTGAGATGGTGCTAGATGCCACTAGTCAAAAAAGGGAGTGTGGTGTTGGTGATGGGGACAGCTCCAGCTCATCTTCCTCCTCCAGTCCAGAAGTAGATCAGCACCTCCATCAGGAGAAAAAGAGAGCTGGTAAGCTTCATTTTGCTACACATGGCATTTTTTAAACAGGGTGCAATCTCAACTCTGTGTGGAATACGGTATACCGTGATCTAACATTAGTTTTAACACAAAGTCATGTACGTCAGGTTAGATAACTACTTAGTATTAGTTACAAAGTCAATGTTTTTGTCAACTTTTTGAGCTGTGAGCAACGCAAGTAACCCTGAGGCTCTAATTGCAGCCTGCCTTCATTTCTTATGCGTGATCCCACCTGGCAGTGCATTTTTCATTCATGTAATACGTTGACTGTTTAGAGACCATATTGGCAGCAGAAGCTGTGATGGTTGAATGTTAGATGTAATGACGTGTATTGCAAATTGGTAGAAAGTATGGTGTGCTTTCTTCATTGTTTGCTAGAACCTACACTCCCAATGAAATTGCCATAGGCTTATGATGTAAAATTTCAGATGTTATAATCAATGCTCACCTTGAAAAATGTACTAGGTACTGCATGGGCATATAGCAGGCTGTGCAGGCTGTTTGACTTGGCACAGTTCGCACATATCTCATTGCAGCATAGCTACCAAGTCCCCTTTCATCCAAGTTATTTTTGGTGCAATTTCCAAAATACTTGAGTATTCAGAAGCTATTTTTTATTTATATTGTAATTTCGTCAAACTGAGTACAATTATCCCTGCCGCAACATATTTGGGCATCACTCACCCAAGGTTCCCGAGTGCCTTATTCGCAGGAGATGTTGCAGCTTGCCGCAGTTCCTGTGATGAGGTAAGTTCTGTGAAGTTAGGTAGATTCTCTACTATCCTCTTTCTGTTCCGTGAGGTGGGCTGTCTGTCAATTGAGATGGCAGACCTGGTACATGGGTTATCTCTAGTCTCTCTCGTGTGGAAGGACACAAAAGGGGCTGACCACTTGAGTGTCTCCTACTATACTTTGCACCTTGTTTCCCTGCCCGTAGTAGGTAACGCACGTGGCCACCACGCCTACCCAATATGTGGTATTTGAATACTGAACAATAGTTTCTCTGTTGAAATGCCTGAGTTGCGGCTATGAAGGTTAAACAATATATATAATAATAACAACGGAGTGCAGTACCTACCTATGTGGTTTATTGCAATTTTAGAAATATATTATCTTTGTTTTTTCAGGTGACACATCCAGTGACACCACTTCTTTGGTAACAGTAAATCCTGCCGGTGCTTCAGCCTCCACTCAACCACATGGTAAGCTATTAGCTAATTAGCAGAACCAAAGCACCAGGTAATTATTTACCATGCGGTATATAATAATCGCTTCCTTTCCACTTTCATACTCTCACTGATATGCCAAAATGTTGTTCTTCCTCATAATTCCTGAAGGTGCTGATCCCATGTATGAAGATCCTGCATGGAATACCCTTGTGCATAGTTGGTTCCAGATTTCTATCAATGTACTGTCTGTCCCTGTTTTTTTTTTGCTGTGTTTGATTGATTACTTACTTGTGTAGTGGACATAGGGACTTGAGCTGGTCATTATTATAATATACCTGTAGTTCTTTTTGTGTTCATAGTCATAACCATTATTTTGAATGTTTTTGTAGTTCACTGTGAATTAGGTGCACTACTACAGGCAATGCAAAACAAGTTTAATCTACATCAACAACCACTAACTGCTGCCATATCATTCCAGTGCCCTTTTGTGCAGTGGACTAAAAATGTCTCTGCATTGTACTAAGCTATGTGTTGCGTTACCTATGCTCTTCTGGGTGTTTCTTGGGCATTTGACTAGACTTCCCCCTTCACACAGCTGAGTTTTCAACGTGTTTGCTGTCAATGCTGAACAAGTTTACTTTTGCTGAAGAACTGTAGAATTGTGTGCTACGGTACTTTGACACAATCTAGGTGGTCCTTCTGTCCTCAGTTTGTTTTTACTCAGCCATGTTTTCCCCCAAAAATGTACTTGCGAAGCTTGAAGAGCAAATTAAAAAAAAAAAGATATGCAAAAAACTGGTAGCGATTGTTTTTTTTTTTGCTGTGCACGACAGTACTGTAGCGAACTAAAATTTCTATTCATTGACTTTGACTTGTCAGTTTGAGTAAAATCTACTGAAGTTATCTAGAAGGAGAGAGCATGGAAGCAGGTGTCAACAATGCCTGACATGTAACCAACTTTATTTATAAGGAGAACCATTGCGTGGGTCAAGATACCGGACGTGTAACTAACTGCAAGCTAATTATTTCTCAGCACCCGACGATGCTGGTGGCGTCAGGAATGGCAAGGGTGGTGACCAAGATGTGCGAGGCTCTATGTATGAAGAGCAGCGTCAGCAGCCGCCACTCGCTGGTGAAAGGCGTTCTGGCCCCACTGGAGCTCGGAGATATGCTCAGAATGCCTCTAATCATGCCTACTCGAAGGTATGTTCTGCTTCGGGTGTTTGTTTGCTTTGTTGAGCACTTCACTGGGGGGGTACGGTACTGCTAGCCAGTGTATTTTGCATACCTATTGTGTGTCCAAGTTGCTTGCCAAAGTCTAAATTTTGGCCAGTCGAAACCAAGGGCAACAATGAAAAGACCGGGATCCGTGGCGGGGCCCAGTAATCCAGCTTCCTGGAGGCTTGGTTAAGGTGAGATTTCTCATTGAGTGCTGGGCCGCCGGCTACTTGTTATCTGGCGAACCGTATGAAAAAGATACTTATAGAGCAGTGGTTCTCAAGCAATTGTCTATGCCTTGTATTCCTGGAATACTTACACCTTCTCGCACTCCCTACAAAGTTAGAAACTCGTATGTTGAAGACTAAAATTTCTGCAGCATTTTTATATAAAAAAATTTGAGTTAATTTTTAAACGGTATTGACATTGCCCTAATTCCACACCTTCTGAAAGGTAATTTTGCACCCTCAGGGGGTTGTGAGTGCCTCTAGTTGGAAACTCCTGCCAGACAGGGTTCTTGCCATTTCTTATCAAATAGTCCTTTTTTTTATAAACTTTTATTGACAATCTCGGTTAAATTCTCTGCTGTCTTGATTTGCTGTTCCGCTGTATAGTCTTAAACTCTTGATCTGGGGAATATGCTTGGATTCCATACTATTCTTGTGTGTATTTTCCTTCCATTTCTATTTTTAACACACTGTCAGGGATCATATCATGTCTCATTGGCTATAGTTTTGAGTTAGTTAGGTTTGCCCGCCAGTGTCACCCCGTTGGTTTCCTTAGCCTCAGCTATACTTGGTTTCCTTAGCCTCAGCTATACGTGAGGAATTTCTTGTTTGTCAGCTTCCTGCCTTTGTGTATGTAAATGTGTAGAATCTGTCGCACTTACTTTGCATTCAAAGAGTTCTCTTTTGAGTCCTAATTCTTCTACCAGAGCGTCCTTCTCGGCGTTCTCCAGCTCTATATGCTCCTGAAAGTACGGCATCTCTTATCCGATTCTATTGTCCCTCAAGAATTTTGCTGTCCACCAGTACTTGACTGGTGGTAAGGAAGTACTATCATAAGCCATTTCTCTTCTTTTGCCGTAAGGTGTTAGCAGCGGTAAGGAATTAATTTCTCAACCCGTTTCTTTACTTCCACCAGAACACCTTGCTTGCGATCAGGGAAAAGAGCATCGCGTGCAACAAGTACCCCAGCAACCTGCTGCTGCCTGCCTCCTCTAACAATGAGGAGCACAGGAAGTGGCTGGACGATCTGGTGCGGCCACTTGGCAGCGCCACCAGCTCCATCATCTCGGCTGATGGTGAGATTTTCCTTTCCAAACTGAGGATCTCTCTTTCTGGTGCCTTCTTTATCTTGCCCTGTTGTTCCCTTGCCTGATTTCTTCTATTTTCCTTACGCTTATGATGCCCCTCGTTCTCTATTTAGATTGCAGCTAGCCTACGGTAATGTTGTGTATAGAGAGACTTAACCTCACGGCATGGATTAACATTTATGATGCTTGTGTCTAGTGTTATTCTTACCTATGGGAAACACAAGAATAAGGACGTGGTCGTGCCTTTCTCATAGGGACAACCAAGTTACAACTTTTGTAGAGAAAAGTGGCTTGTGTGGTAACCCATATAGTGAAGGGTTAAACTGGGAGTAGAATAGTGGATAAATTTGCTCACTATTCAGCTGTCTCAGCTAGGCTTTTCAACCCGTGTTCTATCTGTGCGTGCTTACTTTGCTGCCTTCCTCTTTCTACTTGTGATCTTTGTTCTGGTCTTCCTCTTCTTTCTTGGTTAAGCTGTTTTCTTGCTCATGGCTAGCCCGATTTCTTAAGTTCTGCATGTCTTTTCTTCTGTCGCTTGAATGTCCATGGGCTTCACGCCCTTCTAGGGCAGTAAATCTAGTGCCTTACCGCAAGGGTTGCTGCATCTGGCCGAAACTATTATTGTGAGATTACTCGGATTAGTCTGTCAGGTAAGCGTGGAAGGCTTCTAGTTTGCTATCAACATGAGACCTTCCGGCAGAAATAAATTATTGGATGAAATTGCGTAGGTATATTGCTGGTAGCATAAGTGCATGTAGGCTACTCGCTACTGCCTTTGTTAAATTAGGTCTCTAATACGAGTAGTAATGATTATTACCGTCTACTACTACTAATGATAATTTCATTGATGTTATTATATATGTAGCTACATTTTGAAGTAGGTAGCTGAGGTATAAGCTAGCTGCATAGCACACTGTTGACATTCGCGCTTGAATCCTTTCCAGTTTTGTGGAAAAAGTAAAGTTGCTTTTAATGTACATTATTGAAAAATAATAATACAATAATAGTCGTGTCACCTTTTTGCTCTCAGTGATTTTTTCTTTCTTTCAATTCATACTTTCACACAGAGTATTTGAAAAATTCAGGCTTTATTTCATCCTCAGTATATACATGTAGCTCCAACATTTGCGTGGAGACGGTTAATGTTCTTATCAGAATGTTTGGGTTTAAGCGTTAGCAATGTTCTGTAGGGTTTAGATCTCAAGATAATTTTCCATTTATAGTGATGGATATTTTGAGTTACATTATTGATCCAATTTTTTTTGACGTTCTACAATAGTCTTCAACCTAAAGCATGCAGCCACTTCACAGTGAAGCAGGAGCAATTTTTGACTAAGCGTATGGAGAAGTGTTTTTTATTATCGAATCTCAATGGAGCAGTTAGCTACATCTTTGACAGCTCTCGGTAATTGCTGCAGCTGTAGATCCATAATTCAACATACTACAGTGAAATCGAGCACATTGCTTAATACCAGGATTGGCAAAAACCAGTTTTTTTTTTGTTTAAACCAAAAGCCATAGTTTTTATGGTTAAACAAAAAAAAGCAGTTAGCAGAGTAGCTGTATTTGCTATGGCTACATTTAATATCCTAACTGCAGAGAAGCTATGATCTATAATTATTGCAATATAAAATCCTTTGAAAAACTTGAAAACACTTCAAATTGCAAATAGAACTTGACAGCATTTGCTAGCTATTAGCTGATTACAAACAGGGTAATGAACTGAAGAAAGTGAAATAGGTATAAAATCCTTTGAAAAAAACTTAGAAACACTTCAAAGTACGAAGAAAACTCAATAGAAATTGCTAGCTACTAGCTAATTAAAAGCAGAGTATTGAACTAAAGCAAATGAAATGACTATATGCCTACATCCTTCTCATGAGGGCACTAGCTAACTAATAGCAAATTAACTACTACTTTTAATTTTCAGTAGCTGCTAGCATACCAGAATATAATTGGAAATGTATCTCTGAAATGAAATAACACAAAATTCAATAGGTTATAGGTTTTTTTTTAACATGAGCAATAGTTGACCATGACTGTCCTAACAGTCGAACTGATTCTTAATTTGAAACATATTAGCTCATCCTTTCAGTTTTGTAAATAAAATTTTATAATTTCTACGTGTAGCTGTAATAAAACTTTATTTTGTAATATTTATGAATGAAAACCAAACAAATTGAATAAAAACCAAATGATAATTTTTTTTTTGTTGGTTCAAACCATTGTTTTTTTATTTGTTTTAAACCAGCCAACCTTGCTTAATATTAGACCAACGTTGCTATGGAAATTTCTGGCTTTTGCAGGTGAGAGGGCCCGGCCATCAGAGCAGGAGGCCGCGGGAGGAGCTAGTGGAGGTGCCAGGGGCGCTAGCAGTCGTGACCCCCGTGAGAGAGTAAAGCAGGAGGAGCAGGACGGTATCATCCTCAGCCCTCAGCGTCGCAGCTTCGGCACAGGTCTGTGACGTAGTCTTTCGTTTTTGGTTGTTTAAAAGGTCTCCATTTTCTTCTTGATCTATAAATGGTAGATTCTCAAGTCGGGAGTCACGTGTTCGTTTAGGATCATTGCCTATGCAATTACCCGGCGTAGCTATAGTAGAGCATCAACATGTATTGTCAAGGAACATTGTCAACATGTATTGTCAAGGAACATTGAAATGTCTAGCCTTGTATTGAACTACCTAATGTTATTTATGGTACGGCTCGATTTGCTGTTTGCAGTTAGTGTACTAAGAATGGATACTTTTAGAATCTTATTTGAAGTGAAAAGAGTTCTAGACTGCGATTTGTATAAGCAGTTGAGTTTCATGAGATACAGAGTTCAGGTTGCAGGATACAAAATTTCTTGGGATGAATTTAGCGAGTGAAAAAAGCTAGTTGTCCAAGTCATATAAGTTTGTTGGTGAATGACAACAGCCCCGAATCACTAACTTTTCAATGAGGATGAGCTTAACGGTAGAAAAGGGCCCAGGTCATAGGCCTTAGGGTTTGATGGTGAGAGAAAAGGCTCAAGCCCTTCAGAGGGCATGGGATGGGCCGTAGGGTTAGGTTAGTTCGGCTCGCCCATTCTTGGCTATGGAGTGCTCTCGGGGGCATATTGTGGCGGGCCCTTTCCCTGTCACAATGTTTTTGCATCAAACACCCAAGGGTTCCGAGTGCCTTTTCCGCAGGGGATGTAGCATCTGGCCGCAGTTCCTGCTGAGAAGGTTAGTTTCGTAGAGTTAGCTAGGTTCTCTATATTTCCCCCTTCTGTTCCGCGAGGCGGGCCGCCGAATGGTGTATGGGACTCCTATCTGCTCCCGTGTGGGGGGCTCCGGAAGGGACCCCCGCATGAGTGTTTGCTTTCTTCTGTCTTCTTCTCTTCTCGTCTCCTTCTCTGCGCCGCACGGCTGAGCGATTTCGTTCGACCGAGCCGTGTGGAGTAGAAGATGCTCGGGCCTTATTTCCTGCCAGACATGGTGCACCTGGCCAAGATTGTTCTAATAGAACTCATTTGAGTTTGACTAAATTTCTAAACTATAGCTAGCTATTTTACAAAATTGTACCGCTGTTATATAGTCTTTATATCTACTCCGGCGGGAAAACCCACAATATAATAATAATCTTGGGTATGGGGAGCGGCGCTCCCAGGGGCCCCTATGAGTTACCCTAGCCTGAGCTAGGTCTTCGGGAGGTTTGTCTGTCATACCCACTTTGCGTGATATTTTCATACTCCTACTGATATTTTCTCCTGCACTTCCTCTTCATTCCAATTTACTGTTCCCATGCTCGTCGATCCTTCTTGCATGGGATCCCCATTTCTCGCTACATTCTTTCATTGAATCACAGTGTTTGTTTTGTGTAGAGAGACTTACATTAGAAATAATATTGACAGGAGGGCTCCAAAACACCAGTATAGTTTATACCAGTAGCTATACTAGTAAAATTATTTTTGTTATTCAGGCTGTCAGCTGAGCAGCGGAGGTTCCGGGCTGAGCCGTCCCGACTCTCCTGCTGACCATCGCTCCGGCCGCGAATCTTCAGCGCTTTCTGGTGTCCACCACCGCCAGGAGCCTCCCCTGCACCGCAGGATAGGGTCTGGTCAGTACTTATTGCTTCCTTTAGTTCTTACATGGTGGGAACACTCATGCGTGGGCTCCACTGTCCTCTCGATATCAGTCCCTTCCCACTCGTGGCACAGCATGTTGATGATATTCACCTCTGCCGTTCCGAAAGTCCAGGCTCGCCCAGAGCAGGACAGATAGACTAGGTAGAGATAGACTAGGTAGGCAAGCACGGCCCTGCGCGCCGGCACCAGCAAGAGAACGCACAAGGACACACCATCAACGAGCCGGAGAGGGGCGCAGTTGGCCATCGGGAAGCCGCCAACAAACAACACATACGGTAGCTACTCGCATAAATGGAGCACTATTAGGTAGTAACTCTCCAGCACAGCGGCATCTCAACACTACAGAACCCTCAAAAACCCCACCACAGTGAGCAAGACAACCCACACTCACGCAACATGTGGCACCAGGCAAGCATCACCACACTGAGAGCAAAGTAGAGTAGCAATGTAAGCATATGAGGGTTAAGGATAGTTACCACAGTGGAGCCCAAGTAAGTTAGGTAACTCCTCAAAGGGTAAACACAACCAACACCAGAGGTGGCGCCACACCCATACAGCCAGTCAACCGACAAGCTTCAGCTGGAGTCCCCACCTCCACCGCATCATAAGTCCACAACCCTGCAAATCAACCAACTGTCAAAGTAGACATGACCAACAGGCCAGAAAAATATGCAGCAGGCCAACATGAAGCCAACACATACAGACATCACACATAATCAAACAACACCTCCCCCAAGTGACAGGCAAGACGCCCTTTGAAAACATCCTAGGACTGGGACCACACAACCTACTCCGGTGAAGAGTTCCACAGCCTAACATATCTGGATGGAAAGGCCCTCCCTCCTGCTTCAGTACCAAAGTACGGACGAATCCATTTCAATGGATGGCCCCGAGCTCCACTAAAGTTAGCCAGAGAATATAGATTAGGCATCTCAGTGCAACCCACTTGCTCCACAAGCACCTTCCAGCATTTTTTTCAAATCAGCCCGCACCAACCTTACTCTCCCTGAGAACAGGTGGAGTCGCCTCAGCCTTTCACCATACTCCAGCTCTTCAAGTCCTGCAACATGCCTCGTCCAGTTACGCTGGACCGACTCCAGAAGCCGGAGGTCGCCCACATAGCCAGTGTTCCTCACGACAGAACAATAGTCGAGGAGAGGCCTGATGTGGACAACAAAAAGGGCCACCATAAATTCTGGCGACCTACACACTGTGGAGCGCAAGAGACTCCCAACCAGTCCAGCTGCTATCCCTACCAATTGCCTTATATGAGCATGGAACTTCGGTTCACAGTCCAACAACAGCCCAAATCACGATGAGAGTCAACTAGTTTATCACAGTACGGTATCTCCCACTCTATAGGGGTGCAAATAATAACCCTCTAGCTATATGGCGACAGCAGTTTACATTAGTTTTAAATCTGAACTCCAGTTGCTAGTCATCTCGATTGTATTTAGTTAGGCTTGACACAGTCACACCCCTCAGGGGGCGTAGGATGGGCCAGAGGCCAGTGAATTAGGTTAGGTTTACCCATCCTAGATTATGAAGACTGGCACCCCAGGGGGGACTTAGCCATTAGCTAAGCCTTGGGGACGTCTGTTTTTTGTGCCTACTTTGCTTTCATCTAATTTCATCCTCCTGCATTTCATACTCCTGCTGATCTTATTTTTATTTGTTCTTACTCTTCTTTCCCGACTTGCTGTTGCCATGCACGTTGATCCTCTGTGGGAACACCTTTGTACANTTTGTGCCTACTTTGCTTTCATCTAATTTCATCCTCCTGCATTTCATACTCCTGCTGATCTTATTTTTATTTGTTCTTACTCTTCTTTCCCGACTTGCTGTTGCCATGCACGTTGATCCTCTGTGGGAACACCTTTGTACATGCCTACATGGGTTCCACGTGTAGATCGTCATACTATATGTCCCTTCTTTATGTAGCTGTACAGTGACCGAGAAACGTTCTATTAGGATAACCTCGGTGTAAGGTCAGAGCAGCGTTCTAAAACGAGCAGGAACTGGAGAAAAATTTGAGAANCTGTTTTTTGTGCCTACTTTGCTTTCATCTAATTTCATCCTCCTGCATTTCATACTCCTGCTGATCTTATTTTTATTTGTTCTTACTCTTCTTTCCCGACTTGCTGTTGCCATGCACGTTGATCCTCTGTGGGAACACCTTTGTACATGGGTTCCACGTGTAGATCGTCATACTATATGTCCCTTCTTTCTTCTTCTGTGCTATCGCCTTTGTTGTGGAAACCGAGACTTGAACTTCCGATTATAACCGTAAAATGATAATCCTTTATTTGGATCTCTACAATACTGAGTGCTTAGGCGTGACCCTTTCACTGTATAGTTTTTCTTTAAATTGTTTCAATTTGGAAGCAATCGCCAAATGCTCAACACTAGCTGGACGATTATATTCTGGTTTATTCATTTACTTGTTAACCTACGAATCTCAATCTCATTTGTGTAGGTAAAATAACATGTTCATCAAAAGTACACATGTTGGAACAATTTTTGTGTGTGTGTAAAAACATATCCTTCTGAAGTACACTTGGTACAATTGGCATTTGTATATGTATGTATACCAACATGTTCATTAAAATGCACGTGGTGGTACCTATGTTTGCTAATTTGTAGGCAGCGTGCTTTGTAACTAGAAGATAATAGAAGTACTACAATTGGCCAATTTGTGAACGATTGTCTGCCAGGGCGCATTATGCGGCGTGATGATATGGATCCTCCGCCGCTGCTTGAGGCTCCTGGGGGTGGGCGGCGAGGAGGTGCAGCCAACGACCTGGACCTGTCTGACGCTCCTCGTAGTCGCGACACTCGTGACTGGCGTAACAAGGAGCCTCAGCTCACCCACCACCACCTTCGCTTCGAAAGGGATGACAGGTTTGTACTAATATCATTTGTTTAATAATATCTCATAGCGCTCTTCTTAATTTTTTCTATTGCTTTCCTGTTATCTTTTTTGTGTCCTTTGGGAAAGTGTTTTTCCCTCAATTGTATAGGTATTCTGGCGAACCCTATCCCTGGCCCTCACGTCTCCAAGGGTTAACTTCAACACTTAGTTCAAGGGTTGTTGCATCTGGCTGCTGTTTGTGCATGCAAAGTTGGATAAGTCTTCCATGTTTCCCCTACTGCACCGTGTGGTGGGTCACCTAAGGTCGTATGCGACCTATCCCATGGGACTGTCTGTTACCCTGTTGTGGGCCACGGAAGGGGCTCCGCGCACGGGTGTTTTAATTTTCGTCTCTTTTCTTCGTTTGTCTTTCTTAGATGCTTGATACTCGGGTGAGTTTGCTGTCGAATCTGCTCTGTTGAGCAAAGATTGCAAGATAAAGTATTTGAGCCCTGCGGCTTCGAATCACTGCATCGGCAGACCTGTTGACTAGTAAATTACTAACTCGGGGGTGTATGGAGTTTTGTCTCGTTCACTCCGGTTAGGTTATGGGGAGCTGTTTCTCCAGAGCGTCTCTATCAGCCTCCAGGAATATGTTCCTTGCTGCGCCGTCTGTGCATGCCCCCCCCCCCCGGTTCTTGCCCTCACCGTTTTGTCCTTATTTTCACACTTGTTCCATGTAGAGTTGGTTATCTTACGTACTTGGCTCTTTTTATTGTTACTGAACACAAGAGATCTTTTACAATAGTTTAGCTGGAGGGGCTACAGCGATCATGTGCTGTCTTTGTAAAACTGTTTGGTGTTGGTATCGTCAGAGACGGTGAGCTTAAGCGTCAATCTTTTCGACCGCATGGAGGAAATTGGCTTAGGCACTTCTGTTCTGCAGTGCAGTGCTGCTGGCCCCGGTCCACGTTACCACTACTAGAGTGGGGCCGCGCCTCTGTCAGACCATAAGTCTTGAAGGAACCAATTCGGGGAGAGGATGGTAGACTTGCAGTGGTTACACTGCACCACTCCTTACAGCATTTGAGGGAATTTTAGTAGCGCTCTTAGGACAGGAGTGGGCATACTACGGCCCTAGGCCCACGTTCGGCACTTCAGTCCTTTTGATCCGGCCCGCCGAAGAGTTTGGGTTCTTCGAGATATTAACCCATTTTAAGTGCTTCTTAAGATTTATTCTAAAATTGCAATCTGCCAGCACTCTTGCCATTATAAGTGAGGGTATCAACTCACATTTTTTTTTTTTTAGATTTGATATGTATGCGTCGGGCGCTTGCCCGGCCAGTCTCAATTTTTAAAAGTCCATGTGACTCCTGAGTCGAAAGTTTGCCCACTCCCGCCTTCCGAACTGCCTCAGGCTTGTAAATATGAATTGCAAACCCATTACCTTCCCGCGGCTCATAATAGCTACTGCTCAAGCCTCAATTATTTATGACAGATTTGACTCTCGCCGGCGTGGCTTCTTTGGAGAGCTGGACTTGGACAAGCCCGGCATGGACATGCCCTCCTCGCAGCAGTCGCGCCGCATGCAGCCCCAGCAGCGGAACTACTCCCACAACCAGGACCATCGTAGAGGTCGTGTCGTCTACAACAACTCGAACTACATGAACAATCGCCGGGAAGAGGAGGAGAAAACTCCCGAGTGGTTCAGCGAGGGGCCAACAAGGTCAGTTTGTACTTTCAGCTGTAGGGCTGCTGTTTTGGAGCCCTAGAATGTTGAGCAGAACAAGCTTGCTTCCCTGAGGCATGACGAGAGCAACGGTAAAGAGATGGCAACTCCACTCATGTAAATGCCCTGCCATTTCATGTTGTGTCCGTCTGAGTCGTAGCAGTGTAAGACAGTCGGTCAATAGTGTGTTGCATTCCATGAGGCTGGTTCACATATTTGTCGTTTTTACACGTTCTTTCAGCAAATTGTCTGAATGCGTTGCTGTTTCGCTTATACAGCTCCTTTGAGTGTTTCATTCTCTGCAACTTGGAAGAAATCTATGATATTTGGCTGTGACCTGTGCTTAACCCTCGCCTCGATGGTGGCTAAAGCTTTAGCCAGTGTTTTTACTAATGTTAATTTGCTTCAAATAGGGGATGTCTATGTACCGTTCGATTCAGCTCGCAGAGCTCTATCATCTGGGAAGGGTTGCTAGGGGGTAGGGGTGAATTGGGGGAAGCAGAGCTTGAGAGAGAAGGTTGTGGAACCTCAGCAGAAGCCCAGTGGCTACAGCCACAGCCAATGAACGCGGTAGCAGCGCACGGAAACTGACTAAGTGACTATAGCAATAGCCAGCCAGTGTCACAGTTCTGTGACGTTGCAGAAGCATAGTGGCTACGGCTGTAGCCAGAGCACTGTTGCTGTTGCTACTTTGTCAATAACAATTACTTCTGAATAGAGTTATTTACTCTTATTTATTATAAGTTGTTTTTTGCTGAAGTGATTCAAGTGATGCGAAAGGATAATTAGCTATATGTTGAATCAAAATGTAAAAAATCGGCGCATACAGATTTTCAAGGTTTTTTGGTTGTAACTTTTTTCTACTCATCGAAGAGAAAAATCGTGGATACCATTGGATTCAGGGGAATTTTTCTATGTTGAAACACTAAAAAAGTTGGTAGACTGTATTTTGTGAAGAAAATGTTGCTCTATCTATTGGGTTTACCATTTTTATGATCAACCTAATACTTCTCTCATAATTACAAAGTAAAGTCCGTAGACTGGGATATTGCCGGCAATATCCCAGAGACAGTCGAGCTAAAAATCTACGGACTTTACTTTGTAATTATGAGAGAAGTATTGGGTTGATCAAAAAAATGGAAAACCCAATAGATAGAGCAACATTTTCTTCACAAAATAGTCAATCCGAAGTTTCTAGCACTAATAACAGAGACACAGTAAGCTAGAGTGGACTCATCATCTGCAGCAAATTTTGGAAAAGTTGTTACAAGCGGGGCTTGCAGCAAACTGACGGGAGTGCGGACATATCGAGGGCTTCGAGTCAGAAGTGGCCATGTCCTTTTTTGGCGAAATTGGGTTTTACTCGCTAAGTGTGTTCTTGTGACACTGAAAATATAGCTACTTCACAAGCACGCACTTGGTGAGTAAAACCCCATTTCGCTAAAAATAGACATTGCTAACAACTTCTGGCTCTAAACCCTCTATCTATTCTTGTGGTGAACTCGCATTCGGACAGTGAATCCAAAGTTGAAGGAATAAATTGACTTTTTTGTGCAGCCAAAACGAGTACATCGAGCTGGTTGGTTTTGATGACGTCCCTGGCGAGGACACCAAACCTGCTGCCGTCAAGAGCAAGCGGGATTCCCCTACAGTTGAAGCTGCCACTCCTGAGCATTCGGCTTCTCAGAAAGGTTGGCGTGCAAATTCTAGTGTAGTGAAATTTATAATGGTAATGGTATTATTAATTGTATTAATTGCTCCGTCTGTAGTCAATTATGTATAAAATAATACAGCGCAGTGTTCTGCTAATGATGTTTTGTCAGTGGTTATGATCATGCGTTAATATATTAACTGTATTCATAATATGATAGGAAAACGTAGCAAAGCACCTACCTATTACTGAATTTTCATATTGCTTGCCCTTTTAATTCTTAGTTTGTTGTTCCTATTCATGCTTTTCTTCACATATGACCCATCTCGGTTGTTTCTCAATATACTTCCTATTCTCTTGGGAGCTGTGTGAACTTTGTGAAGCGTAATGAGGCTGTTAATTGAAAACATAGAAATACACTAATACTAATTTCAGAAGGAAGCCTAGAAATAGCACTAATACTAATAATCATTTCAGAAACCAGCGCCACCAGGTCAGCCAGTGCAAGCCCTGCGGAGGGCACCAAAGGACAACGCCGCACTCCTCCTGCAACTACCTCCTCCTCCTCCAACCCGCCATCTCCTAGTGCTTCCCGTCCTCAAGTACCTCAGTTCAATGTCGAGGAGGCTCCCATTGAGGAAAACTTTGCCACCGAGTCCATACCCTTCAACATTGAAGATTTCCTTGAGAACATTATAGGGCCTGATGGCAGCGAAGTGACAGACAACAGCCAGAGCAAGCTGAAGCAGTTCTTCAAGACGAGAGAGTCGCCTGTACTGGGAGGCAACCCTGGTATGTCTTCACGCGATACAGATGCCGACATTGCCCACATGGCATCTGTGCTGTCGGAACTGAATGCTGAGATTCGTGCGTCGCCGCCAGGCGGTGGTGGCGGAGTAGACCACTCTCGCTTCTTCACACCCATCAACCCTGCAGATGCGACTGTCCCTCATGGGTCCAGACAAGATCCCACCATTGTAGACATGTTGCAGCAGGCATCCCTTAACTGTTCTAGTGGTGAGTAGGCTGCATCGGGTCTAACCCTAATGACAAATTTGCTTTATTTATAATGTATTAGGTTTTAATTTGCAATGCCGGTGGAAGGTTGGCAGCGATATAGATTTGTTATAAATTTACGTATCTACTTTATATTGTGCATGCAGTTAGGCGAAAACAGCATGCATTGTACCCAAAGCATAAATAACTGGAGAAATTTACCTTATGCTGACTAGGAAGTCAACGCGGCTTAGGAAAGAGCGCATCTCTCTTGAGGTTATTATAGCTCCAGGTCATGGCTAGATATGAGCCGGTACATGAATATTACGTAGGGATATTTTATTTATCAGATTTACAAGCTCTGTGTATCCGTCATTATAATATTAGTAAATACTTCTGCACTTTACAATATTGAAGTATTGTTAGTTGTGCAATGATGTATTATAGCTGTATGGCGTAGGGGCATTGGGAACAAAAGCACTCGTGATTTTGAACTAGTACTACTTCACTTACGGTACTTAATCACATGCCGACTTAACTACTTGCTGTGTTGGTGACTTACCTACTTCGTCATGTTTATTGATTTGCTTGCTCACTTGTGACTTGCTCGCTCTCTTATGATTTACTCACTCACTAGTGACTTACTCGTTCACTTGTGACTTACTCGTTCACTTGGAGACTTGCTTGCTCTCAATTAGTGACTTGCTCGCTCTCACTTGGTGACTTGCTCGCTCTCACTTGGAGACTTGCTCGCTCTCAATTGGTGACTTGCTCGCTCTCACTTGGTGACTTGCTCGCTCTCACTTGGAGACTTGCTCGCTCTCAATTGGTGACTTGCTCGCTCTCACTTGGAGACTTGCTCGCTCTCACTTGGTGACTTGCTCGCTCTCACTTGGTGACTTGCTCGCTCTCACTTGGTGACTTGCTCGCTCTCACTTGGTGACTTGCTC
>LQNS02278160.1:22629587-22643673 GCA_001587735.2 Parhyale hawaiensis
TTGGTGACTTGCTCGCTCTCAATTGGTGACTTGCTCGCTCTCAATTGGTGACTTGCTCGCTCTCAATTGGTGACTTGATCACAGCTTGATATTGTAATTTGCCTATTAACTTGTGAAATCTCCAATTTCTTCATGCCTTCAATTACTTCCTTAACGACGTACTCAAGGTTCACTAATTGTCTCGATTGCTTTGGCTCACCAGAATCCGCAATGATGCAGCGCATGGTAGGTGGTCCTGCTGCCTCCCTCAGCACGCAGCCCATGTCAGGACCTCCCCATGGTATGCCTCCACCCCTCCACCATCCTCCATCACTACACGATCTCCGTGAGTAGCACCTATCTAATAGTAACAATAATGGTCTTTAATCCTGTGAGCCCTACTGTCCTTCACGAAGATATTACAGTGCTATTCATATGGGAAGCGCAAATACAGGTTGGGTTTGCAAGGTTGATAATCAAGTGTATTGGATAGCTTGGGATTTGGTTTTGTTAGTTAGCCTCCCAGAAAGACTTTCAAAGGTTACTTTGCCTCCGTTTTGGCTTTAACTGCTTCTTTTTTCCCGCACAAACTTTGCTTGTTTCGCTCTTCATATTTCTACTGAAGATCTTTTGGTGGCTTGGCATCGTCATTCCGTGTTTACTGTGCCTTTGTGGACAAAAAAGAGCTCGTCTTCTAACATTGTTTGTTAACTTGGAAAATAAGTTGCGTATATGTCCTTAGTGCTCGACGGCAAAGGCCATTCATTGGAGGAGCTCGAGGCTGGTCTGCGCAAGATGTCACACAGGAATGGCGGTAGCGGCATGCCTCCTCACAGCCAGCATCAGCCACCCCACAGCCAGTCGCAGGCGCCCGGCCAGTTCACAGACTTCAACGAATTCGTGAGTATTTCCCATTCTTCACAGCAAATATAGTTCTACCGAAAACACATAATTTTCGTTTCATTGTATCGTTAAACTTTTCAAGCTACTCCGTTAATGTTGGCCTCTGATGTAGCTACCTGTGGATGCTTTATTATCATTATTATTATCATCGTACTTGGAATGATACTAGTAACATTGAGTACACAGTTGCTTCCATGTATCACGAAACTCGTTAATCTAGTTTGTTGCTGTTGGCCTCGGCCGTAGCTAGCTACTCGTTTATGCTTTTTTTAACTACCACAGCTACATGGAATGATACTAGTGACGTCAAGAACCACAATTGTTTTTGGTGTAGCTATCGTGAATTTTCGTTACATCATTAACGGTGGCCTTTGTCGTAGTTACTTGTTTATGCTTGATGTACGTCGATTGTTTGTGTAATGTTCTTCTGTTTCTTTATAATTTCACTTGCATTCTTGTTTAATAACCTGTTGTGCGGTGAATTTGCTTGTAATATATAGGTGTTGAACCAGTATCCTCCCATTACTTTCTTTTTTAAGCCTTGCGCCTCACCCTTAATAACTAAGTATCGTTGTCTCAGAAGATCAGTGTGCTACTCTGAAAATTAAATTTTCTCAAAATTTCCATATTTCTTGCTCCAGGAGCTGCATTACATCTCACCATTGCGATATGATGTCTGAATTCGTGCCGCACCATTGATACCTACTTCCCTTCAACTTGTCTCGTACATTTTACTTGATTGGTCCAAAGTGCTTAACTAAAGCTACTAAAGTCTTGGGAGTCAGCTGGATGGTTGGACCACAGCGATTGAAATATAGCCAATGAGTATTGAGAGTCAAATTGATGATGGGGGTCTGGTAATTGAGGTGAGCAAAACCTGCAGCCGTAGTTAATGAAAGCTTGGGTCCGCCATTGAAAGGTACGCATGTATGCTTATGGAGGTGGGGGGCCGTTTTCAGAGGAGTAGGATTGACCAATAGGGTGGAGCGAAAAAACAAACTTTTGAAATACTTTCCAATAGTGTCATTTTGCTGCCACTTGAAAATTCTGAATTTTAGAATTGAACAAAGTGCTGGATGGTCAAAACATTCATTTATAAATTTTTTAAAGTTGATTACACCATTATAAGCAACTACGCTAAACTAAAGAACGTGCTATAAACTCTATTGCCATAGCTAATTAAAAAATTGGTAAAATTTGCTGACAACAAATATGTTGCTAGCATGATACAAGCTGAAGATGCTTCAATATACATTGCAGTTTTGAGTATGTTATTAGTATTATGTTTTATTACAATATGTTTGGTATTGGATGTAGCTTCACAGTTTATAATTATGATATGTAGATAATTGCATTTTGGAAATTTTACGAAATTTGATATTCTTGGGGCACATAAAATATTCATCTACCCTTCTGAAAATTCGACGTACACTTCTGAAAATTAACAATACATTTTTGAAAATTTAACATGATTGTTTTGAGGCACTTTGGCTATGTAATTTCACTAGACTTATTGAAGTCACATTTCAAAAAAAGTTAAGGCCCCCCCCTTTTTCGCTCCACCCTATTGACCAACGGATGAAAACTGGTCATTCACATGTAAAGATCAAGTTTCCTCGTTGCGTCTTGTTTCTTGAGGCCCCTACGCACTGAAAGGATAACCCGAGTCCTTGGTAGTGATTAGGTTAGTTAGGTTCGCCCATCCTAAGTTATGGGGAGTAGCGCCCTCAGGGGGTTTGAGTAGGTTACCTTAGCCATTAGCTAGGCCTTCGGGACGTCTGTCTTTTGTGCCCACTTTGCNTACTCCTACTGATCTTACTGTTGTCTGTTCTTCTTCTTCTTTCCCGACTTGCTGTTCCCATGCGCGTTGATCCTGTGTGGGAACACCTTCGTGCATGGGTTCCCCGTTTTTCTGTCGACATACATGTTTCCTCCTTTTCCTCTCTTAGAAGAGCTTAGTACTTATTTAGGGAGGCTTAAATCTCTTTATAATACCTAATACCTTGGTAGTAATCACTGTCTCCCAAGGAATCCTATAGATACGTTGAGGTGACGACCCTCAGAAGGCAAATCAGTGGACTGAGTATTTACTCAGCAGGTGCCAAGAGCCTCAAATGTAGCTACATGTTAACATTTTGACCATGGAAACGGCAGCTCAGCACATGCTGTTGTACAAATGGATTTGAATTTTAGAGCACAGATTCTGAAAATACATATTAGGGATGGAACCGAGTGACACGTAATGGTTTGGTGAAGGCAAAGGTTTTCATGAACTGCTGGTAGCTACTGATCCAATGTATCTTAGAAGTTCTCTTGTTGCCAGCCTATTACTTGAGACCGCTCAGGAGGCATGGGATGGGCCATTGGGTTAAGTTATTGAGATTAGCCTATCCCATGTTTTATGGGGAGCAGCGACCCAAGGGAGATTGTGTAGGTTACCTTAGCCATTAATAAGGCCTTGACGTTTACCTTCTGTGCCCACTTCATTTCCTTCCAATTTTATAGGCTACTCCTGCTGATCTTACTATCCTCTGTTCTTTCTTGTCTTTCCCAACTTGCTGTATCCATGCGCGTTGATTCTGTGTGGGAGCACCCACGTGCATAGGTTCCACGTCTCTATCAATATACTTTATGTTCCTTCTTTCTTCATCTGTGAGATGGCCTTTATACTGGCAGTGGAGGCTCAAACTACTCAGTATAATATCATGCGCAATAACTACGTGTTAATACCATAGCTATTACCTATACTGGGCAGCAAACTATAGATGTTCACTGGAAAATATTATTTAGGTATTGTTCTGGAGTTACCCTTGGGGTTTTTGTAGAAATGCTGTTCCAACCAGAGTGGCGGAGTCGGATTTGCAAGTCCAACTCTTTGCCCACCAGTTTTTCTGTCTTTGACTCCTGGTCAAGGTTTTCTGACTCCCGACTTCAACTTCTTGATACAATTAGCATTTAATGTCCCCATTCATGTTGTCCAATTGCTGTGTACCAAAATCTACGCACAAATTAAGCTAATGAGAGAAGTTTTAGAACGTTCACAATGCTATTGGGCATCATAAGCACTCTTTGGGATATTAAATTTTCATATATTGGTAATTCATGAATAATTATCATCCATAAAATTGTTAAGGCTATGCTGGTTAAGTATTGAATCCCAAAAAAATATATATCAGCTTAAGCTTCAGGAAATATTTCGTTGGTGTTTGTGATGGGATCTTTTATTATTTGCACCATTAGAGGCTTTAATTTATCTCAAATAATTAGGTTAAGATGCCTTAGGTAAGACTCGGCTTGGACTATCTAGGTACTCCACTGTCAATGACAAACACGTGGTTTAAGCTCAAAGCAATATATATATATATTTTTTTTCATTTGCGAAATGTATATTTTTATTTTTACTATTTAGACTAAAATTTTAAAAAATAAAATTGAGAAAAAAAAACGAAAACAGAACATTTTCTAAAGTGGTTCTCCCGAGTTGGAATCAGGCTCTAAATTCTAATTCAGACTCCTGGAGCCTATAGCTATATACTTGCTGCATGGACCGCATGCACAAGAGTACAACTAAAATTTCCTACACTCGCAGCAAGGCGGGATGCAGTACAACCCTCTGCTTTACATTCACTCATTCCGTGCACTCTTTGGTCCCATCAGGACATCCAGTTCCTCTGAGGCACGGCCCCACTGTTTAATTCCGGTGGCGACGTGGACTGGGGCCTCTAGCATTAGCCTGCAGGATCGTAAGGCCTCACCCTAATGTTTTTGCGGTCAGAAACCCTACCCCCCGCACCGTCCGGCCTCTGCTGGTGGTGTAGTAATTTCCAGTTGCTTACGTCTTACTATGAGCCTAATCGGCTCGGGGTGAGTGGCGGGACCTGAGAGTCTCACTTAGGCCGGGGTCCGCGGGAGAGGTGTGTGGACTCCACCACTAGGAGGTTATACAACAACTCCTGGAGCAAGTGGATTGTCGACGCCGACCCTGCAACCCCGGTTGCAACACAGTTACGCATAATGATAATGCCTTCATATTCTGTTCATTTCAATTACTCATCTTTACTGTACAGCAAATTTAGTCTCGCCATTTCTTAAAAGCATTGGTACTTGGTAGCGGTATAGTAGCTGTTGGTGATTGAGTTGTGAGAGTAGCTGTAGACAGATGGTATGGTACACCTCAAGTTCCGTTCCCATATTACCTCTCTGTATGGTAACTTGTCCCATCGACTGCTCAACTCCAGCAAAGATAGGAACCTGTGGGAAATATGCTAGGGTGTGAATATTTGTTTTAGCAGCTTCTTCCAACGTGGATTGAATAGGGAGCTGTGTGCGCTTACTTGGCCAAAACAAACCATCTCAAGCATGACGTCACGACCAGTAGCACTTCGGCAGATTCGTGACCATTTCAAATTTAATTTTGTTATTGACGATGACGTCACGGGCAACTGTGTTTTGGTCATGTGAGAGCACATTGATCTATTTTTTCCATCACTTAGGTTTCTTTAGGTTTATGCGTTGGTGTGAACTCTTACTATGGGAGCATTATGTTGCTGTTACAGCCACTGTGGATTCATTTAGAATCTAATTTTATTAATGTATATACCTACGGGCTGTTCATAGTTTGTGCTTTCCTCGTTACTTGTCTATTATCCTAGATGATTTTCTATACCTATGCTCTTTCCTGTTTATCAACATTTGCTTCTTATGTGGATGATTTTCCTCGTTTCCTTAGCCGTGCTTTTCCCTTCATTGTAAATTTGATCTAGACAAACTTTGCCATCTTGATAGTACTTAACCTTGTTATGTACCTACTGTATGGACATTGCTTTTGTGTTGTGATTCTCTGTGTGTATACTTCTTCTGTCCATGCTTTTGTTCTGTGATCATTGCTAGTTTACGTCCGTTGGATTCTCGTAGAGTGGACTGGCCACTCCACAACATATCTGTTGTGGCTGGGCACCAAGTGTGCGGCCTGTGTTGATGTGTCCGCGGGCACCCACAGTTGCTGTTGTACTGGCTAGTCGCAGCACGCGCCTGTGCTGTGTTTGTGTGTGTCTAGCAGCACGACGGCCGTGCAGCATGACTGGTGCTGAGTGCGTATATGCCCACAGCTGAGCCAAGTGAGAGCTCCTGCCCCTGCTGCAGCTGCTGCACCTCATCTCTGCTATGGCGGCGGTCGTCCACAAGTTGTCGCAGAAGGCTCCTCCGCTAACGACGATGTGCTTGCCAAGGTGAGGTCATCGTCTCGCTCTCTAGCGCTCATCCTCGTGTAGATTTTCCAATAGGGAAACAAAATTTGATTTTTCTAAGAAGACGAGGGCGGTAATAAAACAATCATTTTATGGAACGGGTTTTACCAGGTCACTAGCTGGGCTGCCCTGTGTAGTTTCAGAGTTGCCTGCAGGCCGCTGCTGCAGCAGCAGCAGCTTTGCATAGATTTTGCATCTGCACCGTGCCACGCGAGACATATCGATACGAGTATCAAACGTAACATGGATATATGAGGCAAAAGACTTCCTTCCCAGTACACATCGACTTAACATGGGTCAAGTACCAGACAATCTCCGTTGACTAATATGTTTGCTGGAGGCTTGCCGCGCCATTTGTTTGGTTTGGCGTGGGTACTCGGTTAAATGGCTGGCTAAAAGTTCTTTTGGAGCTCAGCTGTCAGTGCAATTTTAATTTGTATTTATTTATTTTTTTTTGTCTACTATATGATACATTTATTTTGTATTGTGTGTGTCCCTATTGCTGGCCATTGTTTGGCCAACGTATGACCGTCTTAGTTGACTACACTTTATTGGCCTTTTCTTGTAATTCAACGCGGAGACGGTTGATCAATTTTACGTTGGTTAAACCCAAACTATATATAGTATCTGTAATGTAAACTCATTAACCCATGAGTCCCAGAAAAAAAGCTTTGCTCTTTTTAAGAATAGTAGGAACTAGCTACGTATATGTAACCTCCACAATTGTGCACTGTAGGCACTAGCTACACGGTTAATGTTAATAAGCTGACCAATTGCCTTCGTACTAAACTTGATATTTGTTGAATGTCTGCTCATGTTTAGAAGTTGAAGTAGCCATCCATGACACGTTACAAATATCTAAAAATGTATTACCCCTCGTAGTTGTGTGGCCGCCCTCACTTCAATGTGTACATGTCGCTAGCTCACTAAATATCAAGTTGGCTCTTTCGCAAGTAACTTCTACCTCAGACTGCTCGCCTCTTCTGATCTCTACGGGCGGTGGTCGATCAGCTTTTATGTTTTTTGGTACGATGGTAACAAGCTGGTGTGGTTGCAGCCACTGCCTGTCGTTGTCCAACAGGACAATTCTATCAAGTTTGGAATGGTGTAGTTTTTTACAGACATTTTATGTGGATACCATAAAAGAGTGCATTTCATCTATATACGCAATTTTTACCTGGCAAAAACAGTTGTTAGCACAATGATCTAGTAGGCAAAGAGGTCATCCCTGACCTCTGCTCATATATCGCTCCATTTCTATTATTGTGCCTCTATTTTTAGCCTTTACCTTGGAATTATATCGATGCATTGTGCCTGTAGAGACTGGCCCTGTTTTCTGGTATAAATAAAAAAAGCACACAAAATAGCTCGATCTCGGTCTGTAAGTTTTGTGATTTGTTCTAATTAACCAGACTTGTAAAGGATCGGTACATTGGGTTCGACATACCGGTGGCGCACGTTAATCCCTGCTTGGGGCCCCTAAGCACTGAGTTCAAGTAAAATAGGTACTTTATGTGCTTTAACCCAAGGCAAATACCTGTAATATGTACGTACTAGACTAATTAGAATTGCAGCCATTCGACAAGCAGCGACCTCAGGTTTGTTATCGATTACGCCCATGTTGTTGTTCGTTTCTGTGTCGTGCATGAGAACCTCCTACTTTTTCCTTATGTGATGTTGTTCTGTACTAACCCTGCTGCTGCCGACGCCATCCCTACACCAGCATGCAAGCTTTTCTATCAGTCTTTTGTGCGTTATTAAGTGGCGCGGTGAACTCTTCCAATGTTATATATACAATATTATGATTTAGTAACTTTCTTGGCATTGAGCTCGTGTCTAAAGTACTAGGGTGCCGCGTGGGGCAGACAGTGTCTACCCTACTCGTAATTTTACATTGTTTCTATTGCAAAAGATTAATATGGTCCTGCATAATTTTGGTGATCAGTAGGATTATTTTGCAGTGAACTCTTCCAATGTTATATATAGGGTGGGCCATAGGGTTAGGTTAGTTAGCTTCGTCCATCCTATGTTATGGGAGTAGCACCCACAGGGAGTTTGTCTAGGTAACCTTAGCCAATAGCTAAGAATTCGGGACGCCTGTATTTCCTGATTTCGTACTCTTACTGTTCTTAGTTTCGTCTGTTTTTCCTCTTCTTTCCCGACTTGCTGTTCCCATGCGCGTTGGTCCACCTTTGTGCATGGATTCCACATTTCTGACGACATACTACATGTCCCTTCATTTTTCTCTCTTGAATCACCATAGTTTTGTCTAGGGAAGCTTAAAAAACTAATATAATGTGAGATGTGACCCTTGCCAGCACGCGTTGTGTAGACCCCGACCTTGTGAATAATGTGTTGAGTCGATGACAGTGTCTTGCATATTGTGTGTCCGCCGCTCTGTATATTCTCACAGTAACAGCTTCAGCCAGGTTTACACTTACCGCTATAGCATTTGTTCTTCATGCGTATTCAGTAAGTTGCGTCGGCTAGATGTTAGCCGTTCTGGCCTCTGGCTTTTAGCTAGTGTCACGAGGAAAGTTTCGCTCTTAAATTTAGTGTAAATTACAACCCAAATTATTGTGATCATTTCTCTTGCTGATGAGTAAGCACTAAAACAGTCAAACTCTGGATGGACCATGGCGCCATCAACCGACTGGAGAGTGAACCCGGTTTTTGCTTAGCCTCAAGACGGCTTTTACATAATGGCAATAGCTTGTAGAGGGCCGGAGCGTGAGTTCCGGCTGGTTTCTGGTATTGAGCTTGTTGTACGCCGACAGTTGCACTCGTCAAACAGCGACGATCGCCGAATGGACGTCGTACTGTGCCGCCTACGTATTGGGCACACGAGACTCGCTCACGACTATCCGCGGATGAGGCGTCCGCAACCCTACTATGATGACTGCCTCGTACCTCTCAATAGTTCGGCGTGATATAGGCAGTGTGCCACTGAAGCACAGATAAAAGTTACTACTACTACTACTACTACTACTACTACTACTTAGCTCTTGACTGGTCAAGTGACTGTTTTTATTTCTTCTATAATGCTGCTCCTAAAAGAACATTCCTCAAACATTTGGTTAAAATTTAATTGTTTACTTGTAAGACAATATTTATCACTTTCAGTAGAATGATTTTTTTTTAATGCATAAGGGGTTCCTCAAATAAGAAGTCACGTGAAAGTAGGACTAGGTTAATTGGGGGTACATCCTTCCTTTTTCTGGGAGGAGTTGCAAACTTAGGTGGTGTCACATTACTCACCTGGGATGGTTACCTTAGCCTTGACCAGCTTTCTTTACCGTACACCCAAATTCCTTCAGTTTTCCCTCCTACTACTAACAAATGTAGTGTTACACCACTTTCCCTTCCCGTCCCTCTCCTTATTTGCTCTTCCTTGGCTTGGTGTTAGCCATGCGTGGAGTCCCCATTTTTTATCAACATACTACATGTCCTTACATTTTCATTGCAACATCGTAGTGTACAGGGTTGCTGCCTATTTCTAGTCTTAGGGTCTGAAGTTTCTGCGTGCACGAGTCGGGTCCGTACTCGTCCCAACCGTCACAATCGGTTTCAGGGCTGGCATATAACCAGTAGGGTTGCGCTTGGCTCCAGTTAAATTCCTGTAGCGCTCGAGAGGCGTTTTCGTGCAAGGGGTCGAACTAAGACACCCACAAATTCTAGGAGTTGGAGTAGATCTTCCAACTTAGCTCTTGACTTATGAAAAATAGCGCATCTAGGCTGATAGTGGCTTTGTTGGGATAGGTTAAGCTTCTGACGAACCGAAGTGTTCTAGGCTGACATAATTTTATCTAGATTGAACTTGGGCTTGCTGCGCGAGATAGACGCGAAGTTCAAAGTTCTACTAACTGTGTCTACCATTAATACTTTCTGATTGTCTTACAAGCGATGTGTTAATGCATTATTGAATTCAGGCTATTTGTCGTGGTTGTCTCTTGGGTGTAGGATGGGTCTCCGTAGGATAAGGTTACATTGATTCATCCGTTCTATTGTGTGAGGAGTAGCTCACCAGAGACTACAGCACCCTAATGGTTAGCTTCTTGCTACGGGACTTCGGAACATCTTGCTACATTTTTTTTAACTCTTTCTGATTCTGCCTTTCAACTGTTCTTTCTTATTTATGCTATGCGTGGACCAGGTGTTCCTGTACACGATGAGTCTCCACCATGGATGGCTTCCCCTTTTTGACTTTTCCGTGCTTTCTCTCTCAACTTATTCCTGTCTTGAAACACCGTGGCGGTGGCCTGGGAGGGAGAAGCTTCCTCAATCATAGCATAGATGAAGTTTTGCGAAATATTTAGTGCGTCATCATGAGACGTGGCGTTTTCCTGTGCAGTTCCTTCGTGAGAGCGGTAAGGATGCCATCGGCAGCAAGCCTCCCGTGGGCCGGCAGCCTTCTGTTCCTAATGCCCCTACAGAAAGTGACTTACTTGCCGGTGAGTAGCTGTTCCTGCAGCAGGTAATCGTTGAGATTATGGGTCAAATATTTGTCCAATTGTGGCAACAACAGTGAGAAATTGAAAAAAAAAAATTCTTAATTTCAACAGTGATGGGAAAATCCAGTATTTTTCTGTTGGGTATTTCAGTAATGAATTCCTATTTTTTAGTTAGCATAGACTAAGTGTCATTTAGTTAAAAGTTTCATCAATTTTCTTTCTTCATTACACCAATAGGGTGAGAGTTAAGGCGCTTTTCGTGTAAGGTGTAGTGAGGATTTCTGACCGGATTGCTTTTAGAAGCAATGATTGGATGGTATGATACTTTTGTCATTCCCTCAGGGGGCATAGGATGGGCCATAGAGTTAGGTTAGTTAGGTTCGCCCATCCTATGTTATGGGGAGTAGCGCCCCCAGGGGGTTTGTGTAGGTTACCTTAGCCATTAGCTAGGCCTTCGGGACGGCTGTCTTTCGTGCCCACTTTGCTTCCTTCCCATCTTTTACTCCTACTGATCTTTCTTCGATCTGTTCTTACTCTTCTTTTCCAACTTGCTGTTCCTATGTGCGTTGATCCTGTGTGGGAACACCCTCGTGCATGAGTTCCACGTATCTATCGTCACACTGTGTGTCCCTTGCTTCTTCCTCTGTTAGATCGCCTTTGCTGTGGAGACGGAGACCTAAACTACTCAATATAATAATAAAACTTTTGTCATTCCGTTTCTGGATCAGTTGGAAGTTCTAACTTACTATTCTTACAGAATGTGTAGAGGTTGGCGAACTGTTTCGTTATTTCTGAAATAGTTGGTTTTTCACGGTGTGTTTCAGAATTACGAGAATTATTTATTATTATCACCCACGAACAAAGCGAGGGGGGTGATATTTTCGAAGATTCAAGTATATGCAGTATATATACACGTTGCAAAATTTGTCTGTCCTTTCGAAAACAGTGAGGAGTTGAGCAATGTTCACAAATTTTTGCAGGGAGTTAGGTGGGTTGACCTAAATGTGAAAATGCCAGAACTCGAAGAGTCAGCAGGCCATCAAAAATGACGGCGTTGAAATTTGCCCCCACCGCGGGTGATTGTCTTTCGCCACGAAGCGTTCTAGTGCTCCTTCTTTTCGTATCTTTTGCAATACTAACTAGAGCACTCTGAGAGCGCATACCTCCGCCAAGTGCGGCAACGGTAACAAAAAATTCAAATTGGTTCTGGAACCATAATTATTTTCTTTGTATCAACTCCAAAATCTAATCATTTGTGCCTTTTATATTAATAACAGCTTGTTCAATTTTCTTGAAGATCCGTTCATGACTTTTTGAGTTAGTGTTAACAAACGTTATGACAAACATAGGTCAAACATACAAACGATCAAACCGATCTGCACCAAACTTTGCTCATTTATGTCTTTTAACATTACTAACAACCCTTATAAATTTCATAAAGATCCATTACTTATTTTTTGAGTTATTGTGCTAACAATCATGAAATTAAAAACTGTGACAAACGAACGAACAAACGGATCATTACAAAAATTTGGCCATATACTCTTTGTTATATACCTAACAACTCATGTTAATTTCATCAAAATCCATCCACAACTTTTTGAGTTATGGCATCGAGAAAAATGAAGCAGACAAACAAACGGATGGACATATCTTTACCAAAAGTTAATCATCTGTTCCTCCTAACATACCTAACAATCCCTGTAAATTTCATCGAAATCGGTTCATAACATATTGAGTTATCTTGGTGACAGACAGACAGACAAACACGACGAAAACATAACCTCCTTGGCGGAGGTAATAATTTTCGAGAGTGATTTTCATATATTAATATCCTCCCGTGGCACCACTCATTTACAGCAATAATGGGGAGCAATGCTGAGAGAGCTGGAGCGCCTCCTGCTGGGTACAATGGCAGTTCCCCCGGCATGCCTGCTCTTCACGTCCCCCCACCGCAGCAACAGCCACCTCCTCGGTACCCCCAACACAATCAAGAAATGCTGTACAAGTTAATGCAGCAGCAACAACAACAACAGAAACACCAACAGCAGCAGCAGCAACAGTTGAAGCAGAGGCACTTACTCCAGGTTTGTAAATTTCAATAACAATTGACTGTGTGTCGACAGATCCATTGTACAAACCACTCCTATATTATTGTAGCTAGATACTTATCTTTCATAGATAAACATTCGTGCCACAGCTTCCTTTTGACTTGGCTCGTTGGGTATAAGAGCGGTTAAACTGGCACTATAAACGATCTTGCAGCGGGCGTTGAGTGGCCAGCAGGGCTCGGATCTACGGTATATGGAAGCAAATGGAAAAATGTCGAAACATTATGTATATAGGCGAGACTCACGAACCACCTCATTCCTAGCCTACGATTCCTAATCCTTGCATGAGGCACAAGATGGCTTTGGTTAGTTTCGCCCTAAGAGAAAGGTGAGAACCCACACGTTAACGGGGCCATAGTTTCGCATTTGGGACTTCTTGCTCCCTTCATTCCTCCCTAGTCCTGTCTGCTGAGCTGCTCTTCGTCTTCCTTCCCGAGTTAGTATCTATGAGCAGCTTCGTCATTTTTGTTAATTTGCTGAGATAAATATAAGCTATTGTTTTTATGAGATATTCGACGCGATATGGGGAAGCGTAGTCACTGACGCGCCAGTAATTCCATTTTATTACCTAGGCTACTGTGCTAAGCCTACTACATATCTCACTTTATTTACTTGAGCTTGCCGTGAATGCTTATGTTCGGTAGGCTTGGCCGTTTGAGGACTTGCAGTACTCCGTAAATGGGACAATTATTGTGCCGTGCTGCTGTGTCTGGTGATGTGGTGCTCAGCAGGAAGCTGCTTCCTGGGACATCGGCTTACTCGGAGGAGCTCTACGGTTTTCTTGAAGCATTGGACATTGTCGAAATGATTGACCATAACAATTTTGTTATATATACTGACTCCTAGAGCGCATTGGAGGAGCTGCAGAACTGTGACAGCCATCTTCCTTTGGTGTGCGATATCCTTAGAAAGTTGACAGCCCTGACTGAGGGGCCGCAGCAGCTGCGAATTTGCTGGGTATCCGGCCATGTGGGGGTTGCTGGAAACGAGCCGGCTGATGGCGAAGTTAAGGAGGTGGCGGGTGCCACGGGAGAGGGGGAAAGCCCAGCTATACCATGTCAAGATTATTATTACCACCTTACATAAGGAGATTTATGAGAGTGGTATGGCAGCAACGGTGGATTGATGTTGATAATAAACTGAGAGTAATAAAAACAAGAGTACAAGAGTGGGCAATGTCTAGGTGCAGCGACCGTCGCTTGGAGGCGATACTGTGCCGCCTGCGCATTGGTCACACCAGGCTGACCCATCAATACTTGATGGAGCGCCGCTCTCAACCCTATTGTGATGACTGTCTGGTGCCGCTGATGGTACGCCATTTCTTGGCTGAGTGCCCCAGCTATTCGGAAATCCGAAGGAGATACTTCCCATACCCCCGGGGAGGCGACATAGATGC
>LQNS02278160.1:22693227-22725434 GCA_001587735.2 Parhyale hawaiensis
AACACAAATTTTTCATTCTGAAAGCTATTTATTAGAGACCATATTTTCCCATCAGAACTCGTACGAAGTGTTGGTTTTACTTTGTAGATGAAATTCTTCCAAGCTGTAAATGAATGACAAATTATTTAACCAAAACCGTCCTTGCTCAGCATACCAAAAACCTCATGTTTACCTCCTCGTTAGGTGGAAAACTATTCCTACCGATGTTTTCTGCTCCTCTACCTTTTGTTACTTGACTTGCTGTTCTCATGCGCCCTGATTTCGTTTACGAACGCCCTCGTCAATGCTGTGTACGTTTCTGTCGAGATATGCATGTCCCTCCTTGCTTCCCTCCTTTGGATTACATTAATGCTGTGAGTAGGGGACTAAATTTGGACTTTATCAGTAACTATTTTTGGTTTCATCGTCCTGTGGTGTTGTTCTCCGCAGGAAGGATCTCCAAACAAGAATGTGACCTCCAAGTCACAGTCTCCGCTTGCCTTTACCCCCACCTCGGTCATGAGGAAGATGACCGCCGAGAGCACGCGTGAGAAGTCGGCGGATAAATCTACTGATGGGTAAGATTCTTTGTCTTTGATTGATGGAATCAAGCTGTAATAGTTTCGATACGCTGCTTGCGGAGTCTGAGTCGGGCATATTTGGAAGCCAGGAGTCGGACTCAGGAAGGGGCTGTCCCCTTGAGTCGGTGTCGGATTTGATCCATCCGACTCCGGAAGTGGGATGGATACACACAAAGTCGTTAATCATAATTCCTCCACTGGCGGGAAGGGTATTACTCCCCTTCTTTTTATATTAGAGTTTCATAATTCCTCCACTGGCGGGAAGGGTATTACTCTCCTTCTTTTTATGTCCATAAAGTGGCAATAAACATAGATCAACGTGCTACAAAATATTGCGGAAATTGACCATTGTCGCTAGGCGTGGAAATTGTACTGGGATCCTGCGACAGTCTTTTCTGTTGATGTACAAGATCGTAAATCAACGGTTTATGACATCCTTTGTGTTTGCAGTGAACTAGCATGATTTCGCAGTAGTTAGTAAAATAAACAGTCTCATGTTGTAGAATTGAGGCTTCTGAATTTTGAGGTATAGCTACATAAAAAGTTTCTCATGAAATGCTAGATAAGCAGCTAACCGAGTTGTTAATGAAAATTATTTGCTATAGGGTACACGCTAAGCGAGAAAATAGGTGCAGACACCAGAGCTGAAGAGTTAGTTTGAGCAGCTGGCGGCCAGGAAGTGATGTAGGCAACTATGAAGTGATTTAACCTATGCAACCATGAAGTGCTGTAGCATATGTACCCAAAAAGTGATGTAATGTAGGCATCCATAGAAAGTTAAAGTCAACTTTGACTGCACACTCCACTGGGAAGCACACACGCCCTGGTTCGTTCTGCAGAGAGCTATTAGCCAATTGGCCGCTGAGGAGTAAGTGCAGCTGCAGCCGACCACGGGTTACTGAGAACTATGGCGCATTAGTGGAAGGTTCAACGACCTGCACCCTCCTACCCTAAGGTTAGTACCCCCGCGGTAGCTACCTATACCGATTCAGCACGCCGAGTGCCATGCACAAAGACCATCCACCTGGCTTGGGGATCGTTCCCGAGTCTCTTCAGCGCAACTGGGCAGCATGTTATGTCTGCTTCTGCCTTGGGTGTAATGTAGACGTCCGTGAAGTGATGGAACATAGGCAACCCAACCACGAAATGGTGTAATACACCTGGGCAGTCTCGGTGGGCAACGTGAGATGGTTCCAGTACCTAGTGGTGGGTTGTGTCAGCACCAAAATGTCATGTTCTAATAGAATTTCACCTCTGTCTTAGTATATCTACCTTTACCTCTTGTTTTTTCTTCACTCGCTGGACTGGTTGCGTGGGGGTTTGTCGGCGCCTGGAGTTTTCTCCGCTCCCATGTCGCCAGTCTGGTGTGATTTAATAACAATAATTAATCCTGCATTTTTAGCTTATGGCTACCAATGTGATTTCACTTTGCAGTATTACTGTGATTTTAAATTAGTTCTTTAGTACTGCAGGGTTTTCTTAACCTCCTTTTCCTTTCGGCTAATAGGTACTCTCCCGAAAGCTCTACTTTCAATAATTTCTGGGTTTATTGCTTTCAATCCGTTGATGAAAAATGAGTTGTATGGGATGCTAAAGTACTTTACATATAGTATGTGTGTGCCCATTTCTTCTATAAAATACTGATATTGCTAGAAATTATGACTCAATCTTCTATTATTCTTAGTATATGAAGGCATGTTATTTCTCGCCCACTGATGATAAATAATGATGAGCTTGGTTTTCCTGCACTGCAACACATTCCTTACCGTCCGACGAAGAAATTTTTGTCTGAAGTCTCAGTGATTATTAGAACTCATTTTATCGAGGCTTACGGCCTCCAGGCCCACTTGCGAAAGGCCCGATTTCAGAGGGCCGACAACGTATGGTGTGGTCTATGGCTCGGCTTATGTGATCGTTTCCTTGGTGCTGACTTTACTGCCGTCCAGTTTGGTGGTCTCGCTTATTTTGTGTTGTGTTCGCTCTCTTCTCTCCCGACTTGCTATTCCCATGCATGTCCGTCCTGTGTTGAAGCATTTTCGTGCATTGGTTCCACGTCTCTCTGTTAACCGAATGTGTGTCCCTTATTTTTTCCTTTGTCTTTGTAGTGGAGACGGAGGCTTAAACTATTTACATGGACAGTAACCGCAGCGTCGGCCTTCCGGATTCTCGCAATTCATTGCTCTCTTTCTTCTTCCCTAAGGTTGCCGACAATGTTTGGTCTATTCTTTCGCCATTTTCCTCCACTTGCTGTGCCCATGTTCGGTGATAGTTTGGCAACAACCTCCTCGCGGATGGGCTCCTCTTTTTATGACGTATTACACGTCCCTTGTTTTTATCATGTTGATCACTAGCGTAGTTAAAAAGGGAGGCCTAAACTTACAACAATATGAATTAATTGTAAGCACAGCGGGTGACGAACAACGATCCGCCTTGTCAATATAATCAATTTATTTTATTTTGCAGCATTGCGGTATCTTCCTCAGCGCCTTCGTCAGCTGATCACCTACCACCTACCTCTGCTTCAATGGCACCAACCACTTCCGGTGGCAGTGGGTACAATCCTGCCCACCCTCCTCCTCATCAGTCTGCCATCTCGGCGCACCACCATCATCATCCTGGTAGGTGTTCTCCTGTCATGGATTGCTTTCTTTTCAAGTCGCCCTCAGGAGTATATTCTGGCGGGCTCTTTCTCTGCCACAATGTATTTGGGCTTCTCGAACCCAAGGGTTCTAAGTGCCTTCTTCGCGGGGGATGTTGCAACTGGCCGCAGTTCCTACTAAGAAGGTTAGTTTGTTAAGTTAGGTAGGTTCTCTATACTTCCCCTTCTGTAACGCAAGGTGGGCCGTCGATCGAGGTGGCCGACCTTTTCCCGCGGGACTCCTACCTTCGCCCCTGCGGAGGGCCACGGAAAGGGCCAGCCGCACGGGCGTTTCTTTCTTCTGTCATCTCCTCGCTTCGTTTTTCGTCTTGTGTCCGTTGCCGCGCGGCTGCGTATTCGTTCAGCCAAGCCATGTTAGGTTGGAGATTACGCTTGTTCAATAAATAGGAGTCACAGAACTCATTTATGTGAGTTTGCCGTCACTCACGACCTTTCGGCAGAAATGCTGGGATGAAATATTTGACCTTCGGCGCGATGCAGCTTGGAATGGCTGCGATAGCAAACCTTCTTACTTACCTTTAGTCAGTTCATTCTTTTCGGATGTGTACAAATGACAGCTCTAATGAGAACACGCTGGGGCTGAGTGATGTTGCTTAGGGCCCAGTTCTAGCATCTTCGTCAGACCCATTTTGGATTACGTACTGTTCAGTTGTTTGAATCACGTGCTATGTTGGAGATGGGAAGCATGTTGCGTCTGTTCAAGAAAGATGGGCAAAGGGTGTAGAAAATTTTTGTGATCAAAGTTCTGAAGATGGACGGAGAAAGTCGATGCTTTTTTTTCTTTTTTCAGTTCTCGCCAGGCTTGCAGAGACGATTAAATGTTGGTAAGCCCTCTCAGGTGATGGAGGCACTGCTAAAAGGGAACATCTGTCTTTCGCGCCCATTTTGCGTTTTTCTGTTCTGTTTTTACACCCTATCTCAGTAAGCATAGGATAGGCCAGTGGTTTAGGTTTGCCCATCGTATGTTATTGGGAGCGCCCCAAGTAACTTGATGCATCCCTAGACTCGTGGGAGGTCCTACTTTCGCGCTCAGTGTGCTTCTTTCCACTTTACTTCTCGGACCGATGATACTTAGTTGATTTTGTTTTTCCTCTTTTCTCGACTTGTTCCCATGCGCGTTGTTCCTGTATGGAAACCTCTTCGTGCATGAATTCTATCTTTCTACTGATATACTAGTGTACATGTCCCCTCTCTTCTGTTTCGCAGCACATTTGCTGCAGCTAGGCCCTAAGGGAGACTTTACCCAAATAACCTAATCTATTTACGTCTTATGAAAATAAAAATAGACTAATAGCAGACCGGGATAGTAGCTGATGAGCGACGCGCAACGCCTTCGCCATCCATTATTTCGGGGAAACATCTCAGTGTCACCCTCTTTATTACAGCCTCTGTGGTGACCCGAAACCGACGGTGTGTAGGCGACGGTATGGAGTGTGCCCGCCATGTATGTCAAGGTTCTGTCTACTGTTTTAAGCGAAGCAGTGCTGTACCGCGTGCAGTGGGTATCCACCGTCAGGGAGGCTTAACCTACTATCGCATGAAGTACACATTGATATCCCGTAGGAATGACTATTCATGTTGTTAAAATTGTGCTCAATGTACGCTGCTAGGCTAAACTTAGTGTATGCTCATCCAATTGTGTAGAGACTGAGTTGGACAGTATTGGGGACTAAGAGTCTGCGTCAGACTCTCACTTGTCCCTGGACTCGGAGTCCGTGAAATCGGGCTATTTTTTGTTGAGAACTGGAATCGGAGCGTCCAAGCATTCTGAGTCTGGAGGCGAAGTTGAACACGGGCTGAATCCAACAGTTGGAGTCTGACTTTGCCTCTCCGACTCCGCTACCCTGGTATGCACAGCTCTGCCAGTCAAGGAGTCTTAAGTGGGAATACAGTCACAGTTGTAAAACCTTTGTTGCAGCCAACCAGCTACTGGGACCAAAGGGGCAGCATCTTGTAATGAACGCTGGCGGGGCTCCTCCTAACATCCCTGGCATGATGCGCAACCCTCCGCCTCCTGCACACCAGCCACACATGGGCACTGGTGGCTTCCAGCAGCCCCACCATCGACCTCACACCGCCCCCAACACCGTGGGCAACCTCAANACCAGCCACACATGGGCACTGGTGGCTTCCAGCAGCCCCACCATCGACCTCACACCGCCCCCAACACCGTGGGCAACCTCAACATCCGCCATCATCCTGCCGTGGGTGAGTTACACTTGGGCTTATGTCACATCAGGTGGCTATGTCAGTGACGCAAATGCTAATGCCGTGGCCGCCCTGTGCAGTCGCACGCTGAAGTTTTGAGCGCCTGCTCAGCTCACACGGCGTCCCTTTCACCGAAGGAAAGTTGGTAGCCAAGATACCCCTGGCAAGTGTTTGACGTGCGAGCTGAATGTCCGCTCATATGTTAAACGTGCGAAGCTTAGTTTGCCCTGACATGGTTTTACCGAGGACATACGATGCATTATTTTAGAGTTAAGCTAGTTTCTTAACTCTTGATGGAATTCGTTTTTTCTCATACCAGAATCTTCATGACCTTATCGGATGCCTTCAAGTGTTGGGAAAAATTTGGCCGCCCCTGAAGCTGTTTTCATACTGGGGCGTATTAGGCCGCCAAGATTTCAGTTAATGTTGGATTTGCCCCTCCTTTGCTATGGGAGTCGCACCTCTCCGCAGGAGCTGAGCCTTCTATCTGTCTTTCCTATTTTCCCTTGACACATTACTGTTCTGTTGCGGAATATTGCTCTTTGAGTGTGTAGGCAATTTTTCATGAGTTCCTGCGTTCCGTTCCTTTTCCTGTTTTCCTCTCTCTGCATTGGCTAGCTAGACGTGAGCTTGTGAAGAAAAAAAAAATGCCTAAACAAAAATATTTAATGCCACTGGACTGACTGTGTGGATGCTCGAGACACTTGGTGCGGTGATGAGGAGCCGCCATTTTAATGGTTGTATGAAGGAGGGTTAATGCTTTAGTTTTGTGTAGATTATCTGATATTACGGAGAATTTTAACGGTCAGTGGCAGGTCCTGCACAGCCTTGGCGCCGCTGTAGCGCTTCTATTCTCCTAGCTAATACATTTTCTGTCTTATTGAATACAGCCAAATTTTCCGTTTTTTCGAGTGTTATATCTATTATCTTATCTGTAAACTTGTCAGTGGCCTTCCTCTCACCCTTCATGAACTATATTGAATCCTTCTGTTGAACTGTAGAGCTTTATCTTAGTTTCACTTCATTATTATCGGCATTGTTCAGTAGTCATTTTTTCCTTGAACTGCTTTGAGTAGGTATTGTGTGTATTGTCTAATGCTTGTAGCTAAGGTCTGTGGCCGTGCTGTAGTCCCGCAGCAGCTACTGGGTCGTTGTTTGGAAGTGTACTGGAACATCTCTGTTGATTTGATACCGACCCTGTTTCTTCACAGGCGCCATGACAACGCACGCTCCTAACTTCAATGCTCATATGATGCGCAATCAGCAGCCACAGCAGCATCCTATGGGCCCGCATCCCCTGCACCGCCCCGCCGCTGTCACCTCCTCTGGCCTCCATCCTCTCTACAATGCCAACAATAATATCAATAACAACAACATCCCTAATAGCTCCAGCCAGCAACTACCGTTCAGTAAGTCACGTTGCGCATCAGGAGAAGTGCTAGATAGTTCTTACGGGTACTTAAACGAAATTCAACTTATCTTAAAATGTACACTAGGGAAGGGAGGACGTCTTTCTGTCCGATCAGTATCTTCCACAACGTAGCTTCATGTAAACTAGTCCTCGTTACTGTACTACTACGGTTTTTCTTGTCTTTTATTCTTCCGGGGAAAAAAGCCCTTGTAGCGACATAGTACCTAGAGCTTGGTATTATTAGGGCTCAACTTTCACCGAATAGTTTGTCATACTTGATCGTACAGTACTCACTCAGGGGGTATAGGATGGGCCATAGGGTTGTTAGTTTGGTTTGCCCATCCTATGTTAAGGAGACCAGCGCCCCCTGAAGGACCTTGTAGGTTACCTTGGGCATTAGTTAGCTAGGCCATCGGGACGTCTAGGTGAGGCTTTAGTTCTGTAGCACTTGCTATATCCCTATATCTACTTACGGATCAGAACAATGCACCGAATAGCACATCTCGGGGAAGTAGGTGCGCCACCGATAACTAACGGTAAATCTAATAATTGACTTACTCCAATTGTTCAGATTGCCGCCAGAGCCCTGTGCCTCCTGGAAGCGTTAATCTGGCCCAGCTGCTGGGCGGTGACGTGTTTGCCCAGGCCCAGGCAGGTTCGCTGCCCCAACTGCCCGGCGGCAAGGCCCTGCGACTGGAGGAGATAGAGAGACAGCATCACGGCTCCCACTAAAGCTCTCTACCCTTGTTTGTCCTCACTTATCCCAACTCTTTCTCCGTAGACACGCTCCTCGTTTGCGAGCGGGTGAAGTCCATTTGGGAAAAATTGTCGGCTGTGAAAACTAATGAACTAAATCAGGAAGACAATTTCAGCCTATGAAGCCATATGAAATGGTTGATAAACGCCGAGTGTGGTTTGAAAAGAATATTAGTGTTGAAAAAGTACATAACCATAATATGAATCTATTTAGAGGACACTATGAGTTATTTAGAAATTGGCCTCCTTGCTTAAAGATCCTCTCAGTAGTTCCGTAACCGGAAAGTGGACTTGGTAACGAGAATTGCATTTTGAAAGGGACGTCACGCAAATTATTTGCTCTCTATAGCTACCTGTTGTGAAAATTTCTTAATTGAACGCTGAGAGTATCGTGAAAGAACATCAAATTCATACACTTATTCCTTGATCGGCGTATGGAATAGTTGATGAACGCTGTGTGTTTTGAAAGGCTGTGGTGATACGATCCTTTATTTCCATTTAGTACTCGCAACGTCTCGAGACTTCAGCAGCCTTACCAGAATCAACACGGATATAATTTTGACTGGAAGTTTGTGGTGAACTATTTGTAATCTATAGTCACACTTCTTGTGCATTTCAGAGGCATGGTGTCTCTGCTATTTTCTTTCTTATTAGTTAGTGACCTGAGCGTAACTACTCGGTAGATACGTAGATTTGAAAGCTTGGGGCACATTCACTGTGGAAGGCTCCACGTTGATTCAACTGTTGTTTTCTTTTGGGATTTTGATTTGTCAGTTCTTATGTTACTCAAATCATATGGTGCACAAATAAAATTCACGAATTTCAACATTCACTAACTGCAGATGCTCGCGTTACGCTTTGTGTGTCCATTATATACTTCAGTGCTTTTTTGTGCTGCCACTGACAGGTTTTGTTCTATCTCTTTTCACGATTTACTCTTCGTGGACGTGATAGTCCAGAGTGTACGTGTTACCAGTTTCCCCTTGGCTGAGGTATACTGCATGTCCCTTCCACTTCTCGTGTAACACCCGAGTAGTGTTCAGGTAAGATGGAACTTGCTTGTGAGGACGCCATCATGGTAAGGTAATAATAGTAATAATAATAATGGTAGCAATCTAGTATTCTGCTTGGTATCGGCGTGAATCCAATGCTTACGGTCTTATCTTAAGAAAACCATATTCATCAGCATCTTTGTACTAATTTATTTAAGGAAAATAAGTTAGGGTGAAATAACGTACTTACATGTGCATTATTTCAACTAACCCATTATCTTTGTGTACTTTTTCGACCCATCTGATGTAACTTTTTGATATTACCTTATTTTCATTTATTCCAGGATAATAAAAACGTGACGTATTGTCGAAAGGTTTCTTTAGATAGAAAAAGTACATTTATATCTTTTAAAAACGGGTGGGTTGATGAGCGCTAGTGTTTTCAATGCAAGTCCAACTGCCCCTCTTGAATTCGTACGAAAATTCGTAGGTTGCGATTATTTCTGTTGTTCCTTTCTGACCTCGCTTTTTGCAGGTCTCATTAACCCCAAGTTAGCAAGAGCGCGTGTTACGTTCGTGGCAACGTACCTTCCTCTTGCTAGTGCGAGATACTTCTTTGTTATGATACTAAAAAGTAGTTGTAATTTTCGATTATCAGTGCTGTGTAATGTCGTAAATTCATGTTAAAAGCCCTATGAGTTTCTCTCGTAATGCGCTTGATTTTCTAATGTGTTTTGGCACTCACGTCACTGCCGAGCCCACGTGTAACTCTAAGCCTTGGTTGCCTGCCTGTCTTTGTTCATACTCGCGTCTTTAATCGCTTCATCGACGCTAGGCAGTGCTATTGTCTCGCCTTGATTACTCCACTTCCAACTCAGAGCGAGCTGAACTTCTCTCCTTGAGTGTAAAATTTTTGGTAATGCGATTTTATGTCCCATTTCTTATAGGTTATAGGTATTCATGTCGTTCATTTGCTGTTTTTTTTATTTGTCATCGGGTAATAAAATAAACGTCCATGTATCTATTTATCACTACGTTTTGATGTCGCAGCCCGTCGAGGTCCAGTTAAATATATCAGTTGTCTGTTTTAATGCCTCCGTCTCTGCTAAAATCGTCTGAGGTTCATGAATCTGAATACGTGCATACAAACGTAGTTGCTCTTTGTATCTTGGGTTAAACTTAGGGTTCTTCGGTGCGGTGGGTGGCGGCCAGCCCACCCTTTTTGGGGAAGGGCGATGGTGTAAAGATCAACAGGATGTTTTAGTACGACGGTGGGCTGGTGGCGCCCGACCTTCCCCTTTCTTTAGGCAGAGAAGGCAAGGGGGCAGGGGGAAGGTCTGCAGCGCAGGGAATAAGGTCAGTGTGTTGTTAGCATGAGTTTTAGTACCAGAAACTGGATGAAAAAGTTACACATGTATGGGTGCAGCGGCGACTTGTGCATAGCTTTGGACAACTGTGGTGACGGCCTGCTGCAACAATGCAAAACAGTAGATATGTAGACGACAGCGTTGCGTGTCGCATTTTGATGTTAGGATATGAACGATAGAATTCCCTAGCCAAAATTTTGCCACTTTAGAAGCAATACGATAAATCAGTCTCGGGAGCGGCCGAAAATGCTTATACGGTCGTACGTTGCGCACCACCGCGAAGCTAAAGGCCCCATTCTGCAGCTGCGTAACAGTATTCATCATTGGTTGTTATCTGCTGCCTGCGTTAGTTTTTGCTCTGATAAAGACGAATATTTTGGTGAGCACAATATCGCGTCTGCTGCACGGTATGAGGTCCATCTTAGACTTCTGGAACTACTCTCTGACTCCAATTCCTTGTATTGCTGTGGTCTCGACTCCTACTCCTTAATCGTATCCTGCTCAAGCTGTACCGTTTCGCTACAGAGGTTCTCTTCCCTACTGCATATATTTTTACTTAGAAAGATGTCTTGCAAGTGCGGGGTCGCGCAGCTGCAGTAAGATACGGTTCGCGTTTAGGATGACCGTCACTGAAGGATAACGCTACTCCAATTTAGACCTACGACTCCTTCATAAGAATACAAATTAGTCGTTGTCAAACCGACATGTAGATGTGCAGCAGGCATTTTAAAGCTTTCTGTCATGCATATGAAGAATATACGCATTTATTTCAGTGTCTCTAGTTATTTCACGACGTGTTGACAGTTTTTCGTTTCTTCTAGTTATCTTCTTTCCAAAATTTTCGGTAACTGCCAAAATTTTGAATTTTTTTTATTACTTTTTTTTTCAGTTTGATGCAAGAACATTTGTATTGGTAGTGTATTTTTCTGCCAATATGTAGTTGATCTGGGTCTTTTAATGGTATTTACGTACAGTATTGGATGTTCGTCTGGTATTTATTTTTGCTTGTCCGTTAATGTGCGGAAGTCTCTTCTTTTTGATGTAAAATTGTGTCCTTACACACTTTCTTTGTTGTAATGAACAAATGACATTTTTTCTTTTCGGATGTGAAATGCCTTGAATTTGCCCCCTAATAATGTATTTTGTCCGCGCGACCGTGTTTGTTCTTTGATATTCCTAGTTTCGTAATCCCAGTACACAGTTAGCTGCTCTCCCTTGGGTTCCTACACTTCTTACCCGACAGTTTCGTCCTCTGCTTAACCTATTTTATGACTTGCTGTTTTCAACTGTAATTTCTTCTCTTTTCATACTTCATCTCATGCCCTGAGCACAAGGTTGTGGTTCCGGCTATAAGCCGATTGAATGGTCTTAGATCGCTACTGATCAGTATAATAATCATAATTATCAGCGAAAAACTTCTTCCTCCTTATGCATGATGAACGGCTATACGCGCAGTAAGGTACTTGAGGACTAACTTAGAACATAAAGTCATAAAGATTTGGAGACATAGAAGTATTAGAATAAATAAGCGGCATTTTCCGTTTGATCAGTAAAATTTTGAAAACGGGTGATACCGTGGCAGTTGAGTCTGCAGTGAGTTAGATGAGCAGTTCTGAAGTGGACCTTGCCTATCATCTGAAATTGTAGCATTAAACAAACTTCATCTACAACCTAGACAGACAACTCCGCACTAACGAAATAAGCTTCGGTACTTCTGATACACAGCTGCCTAGGGAAGGAATTCAGAGCAATGGAAATGCTTGTCAGTAGCTCTTTTCCATTAAATGTAGTGCCTCCTCGAAATCTCCATATGGACCCGACGGCTCATTGATAACACCTCAATAAAATGATCTCGAGGCAACATAGTAATTTCAAACCAGAAGCGAACTCTTCATGGTGCGGCAACTGGTGTTTCTCTAAGCCAGCGACATAAATTCGTTACTGTAAGTCGTTGGTGTGCGACATTCATTGCTAGGATTATGTACCTAAAAATAATCATAATTTGGGTTTCCTTCTATTGACCGATGCTACTGAATGTTTCTTAATTTCATTCCTTGCGTCACAATAGTTTTTGGTTCGAAGTCACTACATTAATAACAAACATGTAGTGAAATATAGTGAACTGGCCCCAAGACTTGTGTAGTCATTTGCAAATAGTGGACGTGCAAGCATAGTGTAGGCTATGACCCTAAATTTGTTCACGAGGAAACATCTTGGGTTTCTAGACTTCTACCGTACTTATACTCAATATTTGCAAATGCATATGAACTGTTAGTCGTTACTTCATTTTCAGCCAGTTCGTGTCTGTGTATTAGTGTCACACTACGCCGTATTTGTTATGCACAAATCGCGTGTTTACATGGCGTCTGTAGGACTGGCCCACGGCTCGGTCGCAACGCACGTTCAAAAATTGCCTACTATTATATAGCATATTCCTCGGTTTTAGCAGGACTGTTCGTATTTCGAGAAAAAAGAAACTAGGCTATCCGTGACCTACAAACACTGAGAATCTTCATCATTCTGCTGCCTTAGTCATTCTTGTACCCCTCCTCTTGAATATTAGTGAGTCCTTTGCCTGCCTTTAACTTAGCGAGGTAGAATGTGTGGAACATTCATGACAGTTCGTTTCAACGAACTAAAGACGTTTCAATTGCCTGCTTCTAAAAGCTAGGGTAGCTACCGGTATTTCTACAGTTCTCGTAAAGTGATATGTCACCTTGGGGTATTATTCAAAATTTAAAGTACTGTACATTCGGGAAAAAAGTTAGATAATTTAAAGTATCCGTTCCTAGAGAGAATTCACAGCTATCCGACACCAGTGTTACGTAGTTCTGCTGCCGGTGATCTAACAATATATATTTACATTGTATTTGACAATTTTTAAGGTAACCTTTCACTCAACGGCGATTGCAGAATTATCTCAAAAGAAAAAGATTTAAGTAATTACTAGAATGTCTTTTTTTTTTTGTTATGGTCGAGTTAATTGTAATAAAGGCACGAATTCCGTATTTATTATCCAGCGGTCAGGACCGATAGTGTCGACGTACTGGCGATTCGTTAGGTCTCTTTTTCTGGCGGGGAACAAGGCTTCGCTGCCCTATTATTATTTTTTTTTTTTAATTCTCGATGATTACTACCCACCGATACTCGTAACAGCGGCGCTATTCACTTAACGTTTACTATTTTTTAGAACACAGGATGGTAGGTAAAGGAAGGCAACGTGTATGATGTACGCATTGTTCTAAAACTGGTGTTATTGGATTAATAAATATATTCCACCGATTGTGGTTACGTCTTGTAGTGTGAACGTAATGGAAATATATCAAAACTGAGGCTCCTCCGCTACTCTCTGCACAATACCGCACTTTTATTTAAACAAACTGAAGCTGATGAGCTGGCACGAGTGACCGAAGCAAATTACTGCGTCACCATCGCGCTGTCTTTGCTGCTCAGCCCCATCGCAAAATCATCAGCATTTATCCAAAGTTTATGGGGAGCGGCGTCGAATAATCGCCTAAAACATCCCAATTGGAGCGACTTGACTCCTTACTGACTACTTGCCAGCCGCTCTATTTGTGGCAGCGGTGCTGTTGGTCAGGTGAAACCTATCGTTATTAAGTTATTGCTCTGTGTGTGTGTGATAGCTTTACTTGTTGTCAAGCTGTGCGTGCCTCTTTGTTTATTTGTCGCAGTGTGCGTGTGTCTTGATGTGTTTCAGTCCAGCCTCTTAATCCTCTTATGGAACATGAATTGTTGAAGTAGCACAAATGCAGTTGCTGCTGACTAATGCATTATTCTTGATATTGTACCGAGTTGTCGCCCGAAAAGTGTGAGCTTGGAAAACCCATCGGAAGTAGAAATTATGGAGCTAATTAAATGTTGATAACGTACTAAACATACGTAGTCATAGTGCATGAAATGTGCCCATGTTTCTTTGTCAGTTGTAGTTTGGCAACGCAGTGGCACATTTGCTTGCACTCAGTCCAGTCGTAACCGAATGAGTTGGTAACGTTCATTGACAGCAGATCTTTCCGGAGGAAACGCACACACACACACTGAGGCGAGTGGGGAAGCTATTGAGGTCTAACTGGCTGTGGCGCTAGAGGCAGCGAGACTCATCCCGACACTTGCACTTTAGGAAGTAACATTTAGTGTCGCCAGTGGCGGGCGAATTTTCTTACGCCGCCATCTGTGGTTGAACTTCTGTATACTTGTTACGTGGTGGCAACGAGTAGTACCACTCACGTCTTCTAATCTTCTAGCAGAGTGCAAGGACCGATCACTAAGGTTGTGCATTTACGAATGGCTCGAGGTTGGCCGTGTATAGATGCCCCATTGCAAGCGCCATGTTTTTAGAGCTTGGAGATCAACATATACGCCAGGGCCCCGTTGTACGTGCAGTCGCACGCTCAATGGAGTGAGCAGATGTGTGGCTGCCACGTCGTCCCCATTATTAGGAAAATGTCGGAGCGGACGTGGTAGTTACTTGTCCGCTCATCAGATTGAGCGTGCGGTTGTTTCGTGTGGCCCCGGCATAAGGTGTCTTCGATTTACAAGCTAATCTAATCGGACCAGCTCTAACCTCTCCGGCTTGTCAATAGAGCGTTAAGTTTCCAACATTTAGGATCGAGTTGATCAGCTCCTGAAACTATATTCAAAGTAGTAAAGATTCGCGCCCAGGACTGAAGTCCAGATAAGTTAAGCTAATCAGCTTGAGTGTCGCGTTAGTAGTGAGCGATACGAAAGCGCCTCCTTAAGTCCGGAGCCACTGCGTCACTAGGCCTGTGGTGGGGGCGGGACTTGTGCCGAGGCTCCACCACTGGTCTCTCTTGGTGACGTCACTCCACTTGTGAACTGAACAGACCCAGCATATGTCCCACAGGGCTTTCCCTACAGAGGTTATGGCCGCTCCAAAAGCTGATTTATCGCTTTAGTTTGTAGGGCGGCTTAGAGTTCTGAAAGTGTGGCAGTACCAAAAGAGACCAGTTGTGGTGTTTCCCATCTCTTATGCAAGCCTCGAGTCGCCGTGGCTCCAGCTCGTTGCAGAGGCTAGCATTCGATTATTTTTGTAAACTTTGATGATGTCGAAATCTTCATTGACGATGCATTTCATATTTACTATTGTCATAAGTTTCACAATTTCAGCCAGCCAAACGAGAGTATCTGCAAACAAAAAATTATCAGTCATTGCGTTGAACAAAATCGAAACTTAAGGAAATTATCATGGAATGCTTATTACTGCAAGTGATGTATCATGAAATATAGCATTGTAATCTGCAGCGGCAACGTAACCCCTTTAGGATATACGAGAGAATTATTGTAGCATGTGTCGCTGTATGTAATTAGGGGTTAGTATGTACTGATCTATCTGCACACTAGTGCTGGATGATTGCGTATAATGGGCAATCAGCGTGGTAACTTTGTCCTATCCCTCATTGCTTCCTCTTCCGTGTTTTGATATTTGCATGTGAAGCTCTTTAACTCTGTGTCTGTAGACGCTTTTGTTAATTTGGCGATGGAGCAACATTCTTAGTTGCCTTTTGTATTTCCTTTGCCGTTTACACTAGATTCTTCTTCGGCAGTGCAGGTAGCGAGCTCTAGATATATCGGGTGTTTGTATACTTCCGCTATTGTACCTACCTATGGAGATTTTATATACACCCGATACATTGACGCTCACAAGCACGAATGTGGTGCCGGTCGTAGTAAGCGCGGTGTAGGAGTTTCTAGTAGCGTTCGTAGCGCTGTTTCATATAAGGAGAAGAAAATAAAATTGCGGGAAAATATTGAAAAAACAGCGATTCATAGCAATAAGTGATCGATAGTGTTAAAGAAGGATATATATGACAGCGACGAAAAATTCTCCGTTGCTTTTAATAGAATTGAACGGGTATTCTATAGTTAAGTGGACGTTTCTCGACTATGAAGTTGATATGGAGGAAAACGAATGGAGAAGCTAAAATTGCTTGTGTGGCTACAGAAATACAGCTCCGACTGGCTTGCTTGACTGATATGTAAGCTTCAAATCGCGCTATTGGCTCTCGGCAGATATAGTCATTTTGTTCCAATGAGTGCTCAACTGACGTACCGCTTGCCATATCTTAGTAAAGAAGAAGTATCTAAATTTCGTGACTGAAAAACTAATCCTACAAAAGCATTGGTCGTGTTCGATAGCGGACAAACACGATTTCTGTCCCACAAAAGTTTTATTCGGAGCAATAACACATTTGTTTAATCTACCCAGTAAGATGGGAGCAGGTTGCAACTGAGGAAGAGCAGGAGCAGCAGTAGTATTCTGGTTTACAGGTTGCAAGTGAGCGGAAGCAGATAGCGCGTCACGAACAGGGCACCGAGCCGCTGTACTACAAGGTTGTAGCAGCGCTTCGTCCAGTGGACACGTAGGAACTTTTAACAGCTATGGGCAGCTTTAGCTAATGTGCCGGCAATGAATACGAGCTATTGCCTGCGTACTCCCGATGCCAGTAGGTACGCATTTCCGTGCCTCGTGCCACACGGAATTTATTTTTCGTGCTGCACGAGTACTCGCAAAGCTGGCGTTCACCGGCTTTGCAACAGCACTCTTTTCTTGAGTAGACCGAAGTAATATTGAGTAGGTGTGTCGCCTGAGCGAAGCTCGCATTAAATTTTAGGTGCAGCGAACGCTGTCGGTATGGTGACTTAGACGAGCAATATTGTATCAATAATATAATAATCAGTGTGGGGTATCGACGAGTTCTTACGGTATCTGGCTCGTGGGCCTAACCCTGCAGGTGTTGTACTCTCTCTTCATTACTTCCTCCGCGCCATGCGACTTGGTGTTGCTGTGCTGGTAGTCCTACTACTACTACTTCTACTACTCTAGCTTTGTCCAACTTATTACCCCTACTGCTCTTTCTGGAATTATATTAGGATTGTATATAGATCTGTTGGAAGGCCTAAGGAACGGCCGCGGAGGTTACGCAATGTGTACTAACAAATATATTTGCTTCTACTGATTCTTTAACATAATGAGGGCTGCTTTTAGAAGCTACGGCTTACCCATTAGTGATCTGAACCGTGTAAATAGTGAAAAAGCTTTCATCCAGTGTAATTGTACTGCAGGATCCATTGTAACTAGTATACAACCTTGGATCCTTAGCTAGCTCCATCGCTCCTTATCTAGTTTATGTGTTTCTATATTTTCCTTTCGTTGTTCTCCTTCAGTTCTGTCCTCTAGAATTAGGTTGTTCTCTTTTTTTTCTTGATGTACATAATTCGTAAATCACCTTTATATATATACGTGAATATATATAAATATATATAAATACATGCCTATATATTATCGATGATCAGAGATCGTGTCTGGTCTAGCTATTTGTATATGATTTTTTTTTTTGTAATTCTTCTTAGGTTCCTCGCTATGTAGGCCGTGTACAAAGTTGGGACAGCTGTCCCCCCCCCCCTCTTTGCTTAAGGTGATGTTGAGTCCGCCATCGACTGTTATCTCTTATAGCTTCTTTAGTAAGTGTAGTGTTGGCAGGGGGCTGCGGGCAGTGGGTCGGTAGTGGGTTCCCGTGTGGTTCAGTGACGTCACAGCGATGATCTGTGACGTCACAGCGATGATAACTGATATCGGCGGTATATGATATTGCCCCGTAAGTCTAAAATGCCAAGCGGTTTTATGGAGCATCATGCCTGTTGCTAGGACCCCCTCAGTTAAACTAACTTCTCGCCTTCACGACTCCTTACTCGCCGCACCCATTTTCCTATGATCACTAGCCGTCTTCGTTATGCTTTACCTTTTTCCTCTTCAGTTAACGTCCCATGCTTGATGATCCTTGTTCATGAGTTTCCCCACTTGTCTGTGAAGTCGCTGAAGCCACGGAACCTCGCTGTCGACCTCCTGCCTTCAGGTTCCTGTCTTAGTGTTCGATAAATTCCAGTGATGTTAGATTGTAAGCGCTGCTACATGTGTATCGTTGCTTAGAAGTTACGGTGCTCGATTTGATAGCTAGAGCCCCGTTAATTATTTGTTGACCGTTTTGGTATCGACTCTAGCTACTGGTATGGATATTTGATTCGGTGCGTGTAGAAACCGCCAAGCGTGCCACCTATGAAGTTGTGTTTCTACATATTTTTGGTGATACGGTTAACCCTTCACCAACCGCTGGGATTACAGGGCCCTCATACTACTAGTACGGTAACTGATATTTAGTATAGGCAGTTAAGGGTTGTTATTGCGCGCTTATTCCAAGTCTACAGGACAGAAAACTGAATTTGTGCGATGTAAGTGGCTTGACGAGTGACGCGTGTGGCTACGGAGGTGAAGCATATTGTAAAAATACTATAATGAGATTATCATGGGTGGCACGCTTGGCCCTAGCGACACGCAGCGCTTCACTTGCTAACTAGATTGGGCAGACAGTGTCTAGAACGCCCCAACTCCCTGATGTATCGGAATAGAAATGTTAGATCGTAAGGAAACTTTAGTTGTTCATGACTGAGAGAGACTCTCGGGTGCAAGGATTTCTTTGAAGTAAACATCTGCAAGTTTAACACAGTATCCGTCTGTAATTTGCTTTACTTCTGCCTAGAATCTAGGAGTTATACCGGCCTTTGCAAAAGTCCTGACCAGTTCTAATTATTTGCCATCCGAATTTCGTAAAATCTTTGTTTATAATGAAATAAAACAAGATTTGTAATGTATTAGTTTATTATGATCTAAACAACATTGCTATTCAATAGGAACCTTCATTGGCAGCAATGACACGCCCTATAATCGTGGTCGGAAGTCCTTGCACACATTACGGACGTAGTCCTTCCTCATCTGGGCCCAAGTGCGGTTCACAGAGGCTTTCAGTTCCTCAATGTTGTTGTGGCGATCTTTGCATGCTATACTCTCAATATGCGGCTACATGCTGTAGTCCAGAAGATTGAGATCAGGCGACTGTGGGAGCCAGAATGTCATGTTTTGGCTCATCCAGTTTTGGACGGTTTTCGACTTTGCGCTGGTGCACCTCCATCTTTGATGATTTTTCTGATCCAAGGAAGAACTTTTGTGGCCCTGATATCCCTGTATTCACCCCTGTCAACCTGTAACCGCCCTTGAACCACACTGGAGGCATCTTCTCTCCATTGGAGGCCATGACCCCAAACATCATCACAGAGGCCGGATGCTTTGTTGTGGAGACATAACGAACATCAGAGATGTCTTAGCCAAAGCTCACAACTCGATTGTTCTGTTTGTTGAAGACAGGATCCATCCTGAAGGTCTTCTCATATGAGAAAATGAAGACTCGATTTCCATGACTTTTCAAGTCGCTGAGAAGGCGGGAACATCGCTCGTGGCGCTTTTTAACCATGTCAGCAGTTAGCAGCGGTCTTTTCTGACGCTTTAAGCTCTTTCCACCTTCACTCTTTACTGTTCTTGACACGGTTGTCGCAGAAATCTTCTTCGCAAATTCAGTCATTTTGAGTTTCGGATCATTTTCAAAGGCTCTCGAACATTCTTCCGTTGAATAACTTGTTGTCTGCATGAACGTGGTCGATCTTTTAGGCTTTCATTATTCTTAAGGCGGTTTTCGACCCGTTTCACCGTAAACGGACATTTTGCTACCTAACAATGTCCGCCTTCTGGTGACCCGCGCGAAGGAGAGTTGCTATTTTTATCCTTTTTTTTCCATTACCAACAATGTATAAAAATGAGCACTGTTACCAGTTATATTATCTGTAATAGTTTAGGAATGAGTCATTGTCAATAAATTTCCTCAAGTCTTTGAAATGAGTCTCACACTTTGAAAATACAAAACAGGTCAGGACTTTTGCAAAGCCCGGCATAATATTACAAATAGATGGAGCGAGACCTGCCCCTGTCTAACCTTAATTTTGCTTCTCCGGATATTTCAAGTCAACTTTTTTGCTGCTTTTCAAGTTGACGTTTTTGCTGCGATACCTCTTTTTTTTTTCTCTGCCGTCTGCTTCCATGCGCGTTGGCCTAGTATGTGAACGCCCCTGGGGTTTCACGTCTCCTAACATACTTTGTCCCTCAGTTCATCCTCTATTTCGTAACCATTGTATATATAGATACTAATGCCATGTATGGGATCCTAATTTGACTGCATACTCTACAGTTCCTCCCTTTCTTCCCTCGTTTTATGTCAACGCTCCTGGTCGTGTAGCTTTACCCATTAGCGCCATGGTTATTTTTTTAGGCCCTGATATAATAGTGCTCACCTACGAGAAGCAAAGGCTTACTGCGCTAATGGGTTAGGCCGTTGGGTGCTACTTGCCGTTGATACTTCAACAAGCTAGTAAGTACTGAGAATAATACTCACGTGAGGTCGCTAGTTACAATAAGAACGTCATTGTTAGTGTGAATCGTTTTGTCTTCTCGGATTTTGGACGCAGTAACATTATTTGAGTAGCATCTCCCCAGTCGGATGCTATTGTTATTAATTTCATCTGGATCTTGAAGATATTCTTTCATGAGTATTTAACCACTTTAATTTTTCCTTGGTCCTATCTCAAAAGTACCGGTTTTCCCTGCAAAATGTTTGGGGCTAAGTTAGGACCATCCAAATCTTGAAGTTCTCGGAGTTTTTAACCATATTTACACCTCGGAAGTCTCCATGATTTTGAACGAATGGCAATAGCCTATAGAGGGCCTCGGCGTAAGTCCTGGCGGCTCTCTGAGAATGGGCCTGCTGGTCCGTCTTCTGCCGGCTATCTATTCTATTCATTATCCAAACCCCGTCTCGAAAGCTCCGATTTGTCAGGAAACTTTGTGCACCTCCAGTAAACTTCACAATACAGTAGTTACAAAATGGTTATAAATTATCAAGTTTTTTGGCGCTTTGTATTAAGTCATGCCTTGATATTGTGTTTCGGGTCCCTTTAGTTTTGCATACCCAAGCAGAATTTTTAGCCGTCTTGGGAACCGATTTGAAGTTCTAGTTTTTTTTAGGGCGGCAATGAATTCTGGTAGGGTAAATGATCATTAGCAGCTATGAAGTGCGCATGTGGTCCAACCCCAACCGTATTTTGGCCGTCCCAGATGCCCAAAATAGATAGGTAGTTTCTGGGTCCTCCATAACTCTGGTTTGGGAATGTAGCTCATTGCCGTAAGGTTAGCTTTTCCTATCCGTGTTCTGGAGCGAAATACTTAGTTCTGTTGCCCCCTTTTATTTTCTTTCTTTATTATTTACATTGTTTTCTCTCTCTACCCACTGTTCCCATGCAGCGTGGTTCTGTGTGTATGGGCTGCCCTTTTTTGTTTTGACGTAGTTGATGCTATTTCCTTGTCCCGTTTCGCAACCCACCTCGTAGTGACTTACAAGGTTTAAACTTAAGACAGAAATACAACTTAAGCTAGCGCTTACCTAGTTACACTACTTCCTGGGTACCGTTTGTTTTTCGACAGTTCAACTCGGGGTGTAAGGGAAGCGTTACCTACTATTTTGTAAATTACCTTTTTATTTACACATATTTAAATATACGATTGTCGCAGTATCAGCTACTATTGTAGGTATTCTGGCTGACGTATTGCCATTATCTTTCTCTATTTATTAATTACGGCTATCTCTATTCTACTAATAAATTCTATTTATTATAAAAAACCAAATGCGTTGTGTGATATCACGGGATGTCAATATGTACCTACCTTTAAGTTTAAGCATCTCTCTCACGAATGTTTGTTTAAGTAGTAACCAAATGAAGACTTATTTTTGTAAATTCTAGATGATAAGGCCAATTTGAAACGTTCTGTGGCTATTAGTTGCCCGTATATTTCAAGACTTCTCTCTTTCTCTATCCATCTCTGACTGTCTTGCTATGTCGAAACTTACCTATGTGGTGCGGAGGTGGACGTCCGTAGTCCGGCATGGCTTAATGTAGCCCCTGGTGCAGCTGTAGTCCGGCCTCAGGAGCATATAATATAGGCTGGAGGGTCGCAGGATGTACCCGCCTCTGATTGGTGCGATTGCCTTGCGAGCGATGGTAGTGAGTAGAGTGATGGTGGTGGTGTGCCCCTGTCGCGGCTAAGGTCACAGTGATTGATTTACTGGAGTCTTGCTTCTCCCGCAGGAATAACACTACTTGGAACATCGCATGTTTGATTATGCACTATGAGAGATGAGGCGAACCCTACGGACCGGCGTGCTATATAAACGATGCCACCAACAACACTGTTTTTACGGGGACAGGAGATTGGTTTAGCAATATCAGGCCAACTGCACTTGAGGAATCGAAAAGAGAGATATGCGGGATATTTCGAAACGTTTGAATTATATAAAAAAAATGCCTGTGCTTATGGAAGATAATGCGAGGCACGTATTAGAAAAACACGTGAAAAGTTGGTATTCGGTAGAATTTTCTGTTTTACTACATGGAGATATTGTTGCAACTTATTGACAGCGAAAGATATTTCGTATGTCAGTCCGCTGTTTCATTTGAGACGTTGCACTGCACCATTTGGTATACTTGATGTGGCTTATTCTAGTGACGCGTTGCGCCTCTGCGACATGATAATTACATGCGTACTAGGAGAGCTATGACTGCTCTGAGGTCACCAAGCTAGAATTTATTAGTTTGACCATAGTAGCTTCAGATATTGTTGACCCATTCACGCTCAATTTGTCAAACGTGGCAGCTAGTGGGTTAACGCCGTTACCGGATAGCTCCTCTTTTCCCATTATCTGTTGCGTTTGGTACGAAGAAGCTCTACACAGCGAAGAGCTGCTGGACTGATCGATTTAACGGACAAGTAATCATATATGGTTTCTTGCATAATACCACGAGATTAACAATAATAATTAATAACATACCGACGAACGTATTGCAGTCGACGGTAAAACTTTCAACATGCCCCGTAAAAGTCACAATTAAAATTAGTTTCATAATGCTAAAGTTTCATGTGAGCCAAAGTGTTGCTTATTGCTTCAGGAAATAGCAATCATGTGATGAAGCTCCCACGAGGATAACAGCTTACGGAGTGTCGGAAGCACGTGTCCTGCTCTTATCTCGGATCCTGCGAGCTCGAATCTCGCCTCGTGTTTACGCCTCGGACGGCCGTGGTGTATCGTGGTGCAACTTGGATATTTCCCCTGCATATTCTGCAGCCGTGACGTCACTTCCCGTCTTATTCCTCGGCTGTGGTGCTTGCGTCTGCGTACTCTCCCATTGATAGTGTCTTGTCTCCTTTGGCTTCCATGTGCATTGGGTGCAATAAAGCTTTAGTTCAATTGTCATTTTTAGAATTTGCTGGGGCAGGTGAAGTGTTCGAATCGGGAGGTTTGAACAGTGCTGTGTAGCATACGGGACTTTCAGCGCAACCTGGACTTAGTCTTGACCGATCAAAAGGGCTTGTTGTGAAGTGAAGTATAGATGCTGCAGTTAGTCCGCGTATTTTGCTGCTGCTGAATAGACCATCTACAGTTGAAGGTGAAGGAAATTATTCAAGTGTCATTTGCTAGCCTTGAAACGAACGTAAAGCGGCCGTTTTTCCAGCTATTCTTGACAGAAAACTGCGTGCTAGCTTATAATATTCCGCTACCGACGGTATCGGTTAATATTAACCTTTGTCGAACCTCGCACCTCGTCTCAGTGAAAGTTTACACAGAACTTGCCGCCGTGTTGAAACGGGTGCGCCTTTTCCCCGGAAAGTTTTGACAGTACAGAAGGGCCTAAAGCTTTTTTTTTAGCATTTGAAGTCTGAAGAAATAGGATGCATTATTTTTTCTATAAACCTAAAACAAAGTTCGTACAGGAGTAAAGTTTCCGCTGTGAAAACTTGTTAAGCAACTCGCCAGACGCACACCACCCCCATCATCTCTGCCTTCTGCTTATCCCCTTGAAGGCCGAAATAAATCTACCAAATTATGTCGTAACCTGAAGAATTCTTCGCATCTTCTGACGTGCAGTGGCTCAACCCGACATTGCAAGCGTCTCCAAAGTTGCGTCTATTTTAAGCACAGACTTGAAGTAGCAAGGTTACTTCTGACACGATAATTGGGTAAATTGACAGTTTCGATCGTGAGGTTACATCCCGAAGACGAGACGCTGGCCTTCAATGGGTTGAATCGCTCGCCGCAGGGTTATCCTTTTCTCGCTGTACAAACAGACTTTAGATGTCGTGCTATGGTCGTAGAATTGTTATTGTTAGCTAATACATGTACGTGCAGCGCGTTTCTGCTCTTTACTTGTGCTTCTGTGTGCGTCTGTATGAGAGATCTTCTTAGTGTGTGTTGTGCAAGTGCGTGGTTTTTTGTCTTAGAAAAAGCTCAAATAGATTATATTTGTCTTTATCTTTTCGTATAATTTTGGTTGAGTTATAATTCTAGACGGTAATGGTAATATTATTATAATAAAAAAAATGAAATACTTCATTATGGTGTAGTGATGACCTTGTGAAACTGACGAAGTTTTTTTTAATTGCCTTTCGAGATCCGCTAGACCACTGAAGCAATTATTGCTTTCTGCTACCTACTTCTGTTTGTGATAGTGACTAGTGACGGCGTCGCTAAAATTGGCAAAAATTCTATTGCACGCCTCTCCAGCAGTGATGATCCCACTGCTGCCTGGACCGCCCGTTTGGCGCATAACTGTAGAATCTTCGCATAAATGCTCAGTGGCAAGCTCATTTTGGTGGGCCTGCCACCTGAGGCTCGAGTCTTATTAAAAACAAAACATCATTTCAAGGCCCTTCACACCGCTTTGTTCCCTGTATAAATTTGATAAATTATATATGACAAGGTATTTTAAACTGGAAATCCTTCCGGTGAAAACAAGTTTGTTACTGGCTCAATACCTAACTAAATATTATGCGAACAACAACAAAAGCACCAACATCCTGACCCTTCTTACGAGTCCGACAAGCGAACGAGACGCCAGCAACTAAATTAACGCAGCTGCTTATTAGAAATTTCTAACTGCTCCTGACAATGGATCGCTGTCTTATCGTGTGCCCGTCAACTGCGGTCGGTAACCCTCAATACAATAAATAATCTACGCGGACTATGCGTACAGCGTCACCGTCTGTGTCTGTCGTTACGGCTGCAGGTAGTTTGGGCGTATTTAATGAAAATGTTGATGCTTTATAAGCTAACTTCAAATTTCGGTCCGTAAAGTTGAGCGGCAGAAGCTAAAAGCATCGCATTGTGCTCCGAAGTAGAAATATGAAAGCCAGTCAAATTCTGTAATGGACTTTTTGACGCCATCAAGATTAGTTCTTCTGTTGAGTTCCAGAAACTTGTAATAATCAACTGATTCTTGAAACTAAACATGTAGTTCAGCGTCCGCAGATTGTATCCAAAGCTCTCATAGCGTAAATACCGCTCGCGTATGAGACATTGATGTCATAATGCATGCTTCTCTGAAGTTATCTCCTCACTGGATATCACTTGGTCTTTAGCTGTGTTGCTAACTCGTCCATTTGCTCTCTTAGGTCATTTCAAAATGACGTTCTCCCTCAGAAGAGCAGAGTGGAAAGACGTGTAGCACGACATGGAGTAGATAATCTCCGAAGCGCTAGTAACCTTCCTACTAAGTACTAATAATTATCTACTAAATGTTTCTACCACTCTCGTGTGTCGCGCTGCAGGGTACGATTAACGCACGTTTACCATACAGCGGTGTATCACTTGCATAGTCCCATGACATTTTCCAATACTATTGACTGTAGACAGTCCGAAATCAGTGGTCTAACTCGACCCAGAATGTTCGGCAGGAACTAGTTACTTTCATACGTACGAAAGGGCGATAAAGAATCCCGCGGTAACCCATTAACGCTTTATTTTCCATTTTCCTCGACTGTAATAATAGTGCAATTGTGATGAGAAATATGCGTCTACTTAGTGCGTTATGGTGACCCTTAACTGGGCAAGTGACCGCATGTGGTCATTTCCATAATGTTATATTTTCGAGTGTTATTTGCCGCCCAGTAAAGGCTTAACCCTATGTGTACCAGGATGCGCTACATTTCTACCACGGTTTTGCATCTGTAGGAATATAATAGGATACGGAACCATTGTAGGAAAGTGACACAACCTGGCGTAAATAGGGTAAAAACTTTCAATATTACATGGCAGCTATAGTTAGCAGTTAACCTTTTGTTCTTTTGTGAAATTGTTCCCCAATGAAAATCATTGTTAATGCTCTCCGTCAAGTTACAATAGGCTTCTAAACATTCTTAACTTTGCATGTTGTGAAAACTCATTCAGCGTGAGTTACTAGAATGCGGATTCACTTTCGAAAGGGACCAAGAGGGATTCCCGGTGGCGCGGAAAATCCGTGCAGCGAGTTAACATGAGGTAGCTACCAGTTTGTAAAGGCTACTGTCAATTTTGTAAGCGTTTAACATAATGAAAGTATAGTCTTCCAATACGGGTTTATCCTTCTAAAAAAAGTGTGTTGTAATATTTTACTTTCACCTTCTGTTGAAACACTTGGTATATATTCATATCAAATATAGCTATTTCTGTTGAAACGCATGCAATTTCTTCACCCACATGCATTTCACGGCACGTTTGTTTGAGCACGTTTAACAAAGTCGCTAGTTAGATGTACTTGCATTTGAAACTCACGAAAATAATCAAAATTCTGCAAGTTTGCATTTGTGAAAATGTGTTCACTTAACTCGTATATTCGTCATTCGCAGTTAATTGGTCAAGTTTCCACAGAATTGTAAGGAACACTTGTAAGAACCCAACAAGATAAATATGGGAGACTGCACTCCCCGGAAACAAATCTGATTATACATGCATCTCTGTTGGAAGGCCTGAGCTGCGACTACGGAGGTCAAACAAAGTGTTATAATAATAATAATGTAAGGAACACTATTTGGGAAGCGGAGCAAAATAGCTTTGCTTGGGTTTCCCACTAGATTAAAACAGCACACAGTTTTTCTTGAAGCTCAGAAATGGATTCATCCAGGTTGGTTGTATATTGGTATAAATTATGACTATGAGGTTATCTTCAGTACGTTCTCGTGATGACTATCGATCTTGAGAACCGTTTACTGACATGAGTGTGCTCAGCGGAGGATGGAGACGTGCATGCGAACGTTCTTCGTGTCTTCGTCAGCTGCGTTCTGGATTGAGCGCTGTATGCACATGAAAGCCCTCGGGGGTATATTCTGGCGGGCCCTTTTCCTGCCACAATATATTTGGGCCTCACGACCCAAAGGATCCCTAGTGCCTTCTCCGCATGAGATATTGCAGTCTCTGCTGACGAGGTTAGTTTTGTAAAGTGAGGTAGGCTGTCAATACTGTACTTCCCCTTCTGTTTCGGGAGGTGGGCCGCTGATCGAGGTGGCCGACCTATTCCCGCTGGACTTCTACCTTCTTGTTTTTCATTTCCTTCCCCTGCGCAGAGTAGCTGAGCGAAAGCGTTTAGCCGTGCCCGGGGGTTTTAGATGCACAACTTGCGCCTTTTTCCCATCAGTAGCGCACTGACCACTTAGACCTACTGGCAGAAAGGCAGAGACAAAAATCATTGATATTTCGAAACTAGACTTACTTCGCGTCCTAGTGACACACAAGCCTGTATTAAACCACAATAATAGTTCGGCGCGATGTAGACATTGTGTCACAGATGCGCTAGTAAAATTTTGTTCTACTACTACGATGCAAGTGAAGAAAATGCTCTGAACCGATTTGAAGTGAGGTTTGAATGCATATAGATAACCACCATGAATGCATGCCTAAATAGAAACTGGACTTTGCATAGTTTTGACGACTCGTGAGAAACGTTCACGACTTGTGAAACTTGTTTCTCCACGGAAGTTTGAAGAAATTTCCTAAGGCGCTTACCTCAGTAGCTGCACCGCAAATATATCTGTTGCTGTTGTCTTTGCAATTGGAACCAAATTTGCGTTTGATCAAAAGGGTACCTATAGTAACTGGTTAAGTTTTTGGATCCGTAGTAGAAAAGAAGCACAAAGCTGCAAGTGAAAAAAAACCTTTATTTCCTAACTAGACTAGTTTCGTACTGCATCATATACAACACTGAAAGTGGGTTGTGTGCACTTACGAACCGACGCGTGTGCGTCGAAGAAGTGACATATGTGCGTTTTAGCTGCAACTGGACGCGACTTGACATACTGCGTTACCTTTATGGTTAACTTGCCAGACTGATTCACCAGCTACCAAACCGTAAAAGTTTTTCGTAAGCGGCGCGTTTGTTTTTAATTTTCCAGAAGACAGTTAAACAATTACATGCATTTAAAGTTAGTAAACCGATAAGTAATTTGCCTTAAGGTTCTTTACCGCGCAACAGGCCTAAGCTTCGGCGATTGGTTATAAGAAAGTTTTTTTTTTTGACGAAACTATTAAAGACGTACACAAGCTGTTTTTCAGCTTGTGTGGGTTGAAACTCCGGGCTTTATGCCTATATATAACCGAATTTGTTCCTATATGACGTGTCTAATTTCCATACGTAATAATGGATTAGAGATCATTACGTCGAAGTAGATAAATTTGATGTGACCATACATAAAATACATACTTTTGCTTATATTATAGATAAAAAAACTTATCGATGTATGTCGTAGGTAATAAATACAAAACTATACATTTAAGTAGCGGAAGTGAACATATAACCATAAAAAATCATTAATTTTCTTTTTGATGTTGGTATGCGTGATTGAGACTTGATGCTTGCATTGTGTATGTTCGTTCTCATGTCCGTAACCTGTTTACTTTAGCGTGTTAGCTTTTAGATATTAGATCGTCCTGTCTAGCTGGGTGTACGTGAGTGTACGCATTGGTGGAACGCTCTCGGGGTGAAGATGTTGCAATTTGGACTGTGTTGCTTCTCTTGAATTAAGGAGAGCTGTCTTAACCTTACTTTAACTAGGCTGTGCTCCGTCGCTACAAAGCCATTTTTCCTCGTAGTAATGTAAAAGGACAAAGATCACTTGAAGAAACATAACGCAGCCTGGTTAGGTAGGGTTAACTCGTGCGGTAACACCTTTTATTTCATCTGAACGTTCTACCATCCAAGAAGACAATTGGGGCCACGTTTCAAGTCGTGCTATTCCACTGAAAATGATTGAAGGTCAAGGTACTTGGTCTTTAACCCTATTCATACCAGGCTTGGTTATTTTGCTACATGGATGCTTTATCCTATTGTATTCGTACGGGAATAAATGCCTTTGTAGCGAGATAACAAAGTCTGGTACAGATAGGGTTAACCATTTAATTCGTGAGCAATTGTGGACAATATTGCTGTGCTTACAAAAGATATCTAATTCACGTTTAAATGACTAATTAGCGTCCGAGTTATCTCATTGACTACGTCATTGAAGGAGTTGTATCGTGACAAGTTTTTATTTCTTCTATTCGACAGGCAGTTACTGTATAACGTTTATTACAATTTCACTTAATTGTTAATTTAGACAGAAATCGTTATCTAGTGAATTTAGCTTAATCATTTCATCCTGCTGCGCTTCGGTATCACTTGAGACACAGCGTATTCATGATACTCCTCAAGAGAAAAGAGACGCTGGATTACCCCGCCGATACGGTAACGCAGTTGCATCGATACAATAGTCCCATGCAGTGCGCTATTTAGCTTGTTTTAACCACCGGTTATTTCATTATTACTCTCGATGCACTTTTATGTATTGAGTTTTGTATCTATTTGTTGAGAAATGTTAACGCAAAGCCGATGTGAACGCACTAGTGACTGACTACAACCAGTGAGTGACTTCCGTAAGAGCCACGCAATGGTTTTGAATGCTTAGGGTAACATGTCTAGTACCCGTCCACCATGCTATAGCCGTCCATTTGGCACTAAAAAACTTCTTGTGTGAAAACTAGCAGTGTTAGAACGCCGTGCATGGCTTAAACTGTAGGCTAAGTAGTGCCGCACCATACCTGAAAATGACGGGCGGAAAAAATATAACTATAAAAAATGGTGGTAGTTTTCAAATGTTTTTTTTGTGTTTTGGGTTGAAAAAATGTGAAAACACCATTTTTTAATGTTTTATATTTTCGCCCGTGCAGCACTACTTAGCCTACAGTCAAAGTCTATGTACGTCTTTCTAGCACTGCTAGTTTTCACACATGAAGTGTTTTGGTGCCGAGTGGACGGCTACTAGCATGGTGGACGGGTACTAGACATGTTACTCTAACGCTTCTTCAAACGTAATTCCCAAACCTTTGTATTTCTTTCATGTGAAATTTTTTAATTTAAATTGTTTACCACAAAATGATCTACATACATCCGTCCCAAGTTCATATATCTCTGGTGAGGATGGTTGAAATAACCATGATATCACCCCATAACATTGCTAGGCAAGTCCCCACTTTACCGTAGAATGCAAAGAATTAGCTGCCATTTTAATGATGTTTGACTGAGTCTACAGGTTGAACTTGAATTTTCTGTAGGAATAGCATAGCTAAAACATGGCTAAGTGGTTAGCGTTGCGTGGTTCAGCTTCTAACGTCGTGTGTTGACATCATTTGGTGTTTCAAGGAGCGCACTTCCTGTACGAGAAACCCAATTCTGGTTTCGGTGCTCCTCAGGATTGAAGGGTGGTTGCATTTATCGAAATTTAACTTTCAATCAACCTATGAACTCACCACCGTCCACAATAAGAGTCTATTATCGTAGAAATAGCATTGCTTGTTCCAGTCTCATCCCAGCTGTCTTTGACTACAAGGGACTTTTCTCCTCTTCCATTATCTGTTGGAGAAGGAACTTGCGTAGCGAATAGCAGAGCCGTGACCGAATGGTCATTTGGGCAGGAAGTACGCAAACTCTCGCACGGCTCCTTTGGGGACACGTAAAAATGCTATTCCTTTGATATAGAAAGTATTTTGGACGTTAACTGGTTGATGTAAGTTAACTTTAGTAATTGCCTTCCTTAGTTACCATAGGATTTACTTTGGTTTTGCTGAACTCAAAGGTGCTTTTTTTAATTTCATTTGATTTTAATTAATTTACTGGTGGAAACGTGGCTTGAAGATCTGACCAGTTCAAGTAGAGCGGAATTCCACCGTATCCTTTGCTGCACTTCCTAATCTTAATTGTCAAAATTAGCACTCACGATTGCTTTACTATTCTATTGGAATTTCTTATTTTGTCATCGATGAATTGACATTTTTCATTCACACTGATTTCCATTAGTCCATTTGTACGAAGACTGATGAATTTCTGCATAGAAATTATTCCTGATATTACTACTTGATTTTTTTCATTGTTTTCCATTTGTTAGCTCCTGTTCTCTTGGACTATTGATAGTGCCACCGCTTGTGGTGTTGCCGATGTGGTAGGTAACGGAGACTTTTGAATACATCATCAAGAACTGCAGCGTTTTTTATTCTCCTCCTAGCATGTCACTGAGGTCGCCTCCAATTGCTACAACAAAGAACTCTATATTTGCCGCTACGGTAGCTGCGTGCTCCCGTTCTCAGCTCTAACACCTTGTATCGCTCGTTCGATGCCCCGTGAGGCACACGAGCTCTTTGCAGATCTTGGTGTGCTGACTCGGTAGTTGTGTGCATGCACGGCGCCGTGGCGGAACTGCCTTCCTCAGAGATGAGGGGGGTGGGGGTCTCGTGTCATTTGTTCCTTCCGTCAAATTGGCGTCATAGTTCGTGACCCGAGGGCGACTGCGACTATACTTTCTCATCTGGGACCAGCGGGTCTATACCCGCAGCACAAACCAGTGCATGTGGGTTTCCCAGCTGAGGGTGTGGTCTAAGTTGACTTTACCTTATCCGTAGGCTGTCCATCAGAGGCAGATGCAAGAAAGGGTCTACCAAATCCGATCATTTTCCCAAACTTCCGCCAATGACGATGAACAATGAATGATGGCGAATTAGCCTCTGCTGCTAACATGTCGACAGCTGCAAATGAACGTCTTACAATAGCACTTTTCGACACCTAGTTCTCAAATGAGACTGTCATTTAAACTCCCGAGCGGAAGGCAACTTTCCAGCTGAAGTCGCTTGTCGAAACTTGCAGTCATCACTGACACGTCCGAATATTAAGAACACTGCTCCATACACTTCGTCAACTTTACTTGAAGTATTTGTACTTGACCGATGTCGGATAACATAAACGTCGTCACCTTCTGAAGCGACTCTTAGGCAAAATTAAGCCTTCTTTTTCGGCAGATTAACAATTATAATAGCTACGTTGGTGTTCCTTTCAATCCTAGGTAAGTAGGCATGCGGGAAACGATTTATAACAGATTTTTCCCCACTCTACTGCATAAAGAAATATCAGGTTGTTTCCCTTCCGAATGGTTTTGGGCTAGGCAGTTCATTTCTG
>LQNS02278160.1:22781105-22803736 GCA_001587735.2 Parhyale hawaiensis
TAACAAATGGGTAGGACCTTCAACCAATTGCTCACAACCAGAGGCACTCGCGAAGTCGAAGGCGGCATGACCATGGCAATCAGTCCTCCCAGAGCCTAACCACTCCACATGGTGACAATTAAGGTCACCCATAAAGGCAAAGGCAGAACGCCTATCCGAGGACTGAATTCTAGCCATTGCATCCAGGGGACAATCAAAGACCCTATCGTCAGCAGAAGGGCTGAATCGAACCAAGTTCAGTACGTCGGGCAGATATTTCTGCACATATACCTACATCTCATCTCTTTTTTTCTTGAGCTTTTTTTTCTTGCTCTCTCTGTGCTGTCTTTGGAAGGGTATTTTGGGCCTTGGCGCAATGACAAGTCCATACCCTCGACTCCTAGACAGGCACCGAGCAACTATGAATCCAACTCAAACTGCGTGGCCAGACCTTTGCAGTTAAAGAGCAAGTTTTTTCTGAACTTATTTTGTTTATTTCTTATACCTTGATTAACAAATAAGGGCAGATATCTTATACGAGGCAAGGCCAGCCGGGATAATTGGTGTCAATGCTGTGAAGGAGGCAGGACAGTGCACTCCCTCTATGGATGCAGGCTGGCTGGCTGGACGTCACCTGGCTGATGGCTGCGCTCTTCGACCGAACGCTGCTCAGCCTGGCAGAGCTCCGGAACGGCCGATGCGACGCGCAGGGGCCTGGCTGGCAATCTAAAATGCTTTCGAAGAGAAACATAGTGATTCATTCCCCCTACATCCTAGTGAAACGTTTCTCAAGAATAAATTTGCAACGATTTTAACGAGAGGCACTTGTGACGGTGTGACCAGAAAGTAAACTGCAGTGCAATCCCCTGGGCTAAATTCTACACGGTGTCAAGTTAGCGACAGGTAGGAAAATGAAATAAAAATGGTGGCTACAAGAGAGGGAAGCCAGAGAGCTGAAGATGGACATCGACAAAAAAAAAATGAAGTTCGCTTGGAGTACTGTAGTTAGAAAGGCGTGGTTCACTTGTTCTTGAAGAACTACGCTCTTTTGCTTCTAATACAATATTTACGGCTTAAAATCTATGGCTCGCCTGGTTGTTTTGGCATCGGCATCATAAACTCTCGAATGAAACGGAGATTCTGTTCTCTTTAAATTTTAAAATAATGCAACTCAATTTACACGAAAATTGCAGCCTAAATAGCGCCAGCAAATGCGCCTTGCTCATCCCTGAATTTGAAAAAGATTCAGCTCCCGTAACTCCGTAGGGATAGCCTAAATCAACTGCTTGCAATAGCAGCTTTATGAATAGGAAGTACGCTAGTCCCAACAGTGTTAATTATTATAACTATTATTATCCAAGGTGTCTATTAGATTGTCTATTCCCTACTTTAGCACTTTTTAGCATCACTAGAGAAAATATTAGCACCTTTCATGTTTCAATTGATAAGTACACAATACTAGGCTTCTTAAGGCTAAAAACATGTATGCCAAGTTCTACTAAGTACTACCATCCCAAGTAGGCAGCTATAATTCGACACTTAGCTATATATTTTTCTTTCTCAACTTAAACTGGTCGCGATCGAGCAGTTATTCTGAATGAACGAGTGCAGAAATGAATACTAATGATACAGGACGCAAGTAAAATAAAAAATGCATTTTTTAAGCACCCTTCACTCTATTTTAGCACTTTTTCCATTTTAGTACTTTTTAGAACATGTTAGCATCTTTATCACCCTGTATAAACCTTGCCGCGCCCCATGACCTAGGATGGGCGAGCCTAACTAACCTAACTCTATAGCCTATGGCCCAGCCTATGCCCCATGAAGGGGGTTCCTACATGGTAAAATATAACACATCGCTGTTCACGTAGGTGGCCCTGGCCACCTCAATCCTGAAGCAACAGCAACAGTTCTCATATTCTTGAATTTGATCTGTAAGACTAATACAATAGAACCACAACCTAAGATAGTGCACCAATACCTCCTACTCACATGTCAACGGCCGCTTGAATAGCCTTAGCAACTTCGCATTGCCGGTTGTCAGATTCTTTCCTGAACTCGGCCACAGTCTTGATGTTGAGCCCTCGCTCGGAGCACCAGGACACCACAGCAGGTGCCAGGGCCTCCAGCGGCGCACCAGTCGCATCATCCATTTCGCACTTCACCGTCAGCAGGATAGTCAGGAACCTGAGACGAATAAAGGTTAAATATTTCGTTATGCATCATATAAAATAAGAAAAGAAAAACATGCTGCTATTAGCGCTTCACCAAAGATAAATGGCAAACTACAAATATTTTCTCACTACATCAACTAAATGATAAGGGAAAATTTAAGCACAGATTGGAGGCACCTAGAATATTAAAAAACTATGCGGAAATTTCAACACTCACTTTCTCTTATCGCCAACAAGCATAGCATTAGAGAGCAGAGGGCAATGCTTCTTGATGCACTCCTCGATAAGCACTGGCGGGATGTTCTCCCCACCAGCGGTGATGACGAGCTCCTTGGCCCGGCCGCTGATGTACAGGAAACCTTCGTCGTCCAGCCACCCGAGGTCGCCCGACACCATCCACCCATCGTCACCGATCTGGGGAAGAACATCAATACGATAACAGCCAAGACAATGAGCCAAATGTTTAGGTGATGCAGAACATGCATTACAGCAGTGACAGCTGATGAAGGTACATGAGATACCGTATGCTGTGTACAGAATCCGCAACAACAAATAACAGTAACACTACTGTAGGAGTCGACCCTTTTTGTCCACACAGTATATTTCTCTTTTACATTACTAGTACTCGGACATTTTGGTAACGCGTTCACGTATCACGAGCCATACCAATACATGCTAAGTAAAATACAGCAGAAACTAAAAGTCAAACTCACAGTCTCGTTTGTTTTGTCCTCAAGGTTGAGGTATCCCATGAAGACGTTGCGTCCCTTGAAGCAAATTTCACCCTCTCCAGGTTGATCTTTGTTGGCCAGTTCACAGTCTTGTAGCTTTATAGAGGTAAACTCCATCACCTGCAGAGATAACATAAAACTGGCTCGAAAGGAAGCTTTGTTGCTGATCTCGACTCCAGTTCTCCAGCATACAAGTCTAAGTGTTACCTGCCATGCAGATTCATTTCGTCAGAAGTAACGATTCGTGGCTAATGAAGTGCGAGTGCTGTACAATTCCACACCAGGACCCATATACTTCCTTCATGAATTGAGCATGGCTTACGACACTACTAGTAGCTACGAGCAGCCACTGACCATGTTCATCCTAGTTAAGTGCTCAGCTAATCGCTGACACACTGAAACTGTGGTATTGAAAAAAAAACAAGTCACAATGTAGACACCTTTTCTTGTCATAACAAGCTCATGTTTGTGTACTAACTTGAATAGATGGAACTAAATTGTCTAAATTTCGGAAATACCGACAGACTACAGAAAGAAACAATGCTACCACAAATGGTACGGTACATAGTTTGACCTCCATAAATCAGTATCAAGTAGTTCTAAGAAAAGGAAAGTGTATATAGTATAGTAAGAATAAAGTGGAACCCATGCACGAGGAAGTTCTCACACAGGATCAACGCACATGGGAACAGCAAGTCGGGAAAGAAGAGGAAGAACAGACGAAAGTATGATCAGTAGTAGCATGAAATTGGAAGGAAGTAAAGTGGGCACGAAAGACAGACATCCTGAAGGCCTAGCTAATAGCTAAGGTAACCTACAGGGTCCCCTGTGCACAGATTATTCATCATACAGATAAAGCGATGCTGCTGAGCGAGTGGCAAGCCCCGCCCCCGTATGACGTAAGCGCCGCTGTATTATTTGGAGTGAGCCTGAGAGCTGACCCTGCTCTACAGTCCCTTAGTTTGTGCAATTATTTCGCGTTATTGAACAGCAATCGATGAAGCTCCAGTGATTTGTTGCTCACTCTCTAAGGAAAAAAATTGAAAAAGTTCACTTTGGAAATTAACGGGTTAAAATGGCCCAGGATCAACCGAAGAAAATGTTTCCATCAAGATACTGCAGTGCAATCAATTGCAGTAACCGCAGTGTTCGAGAAATCTATAAAAGGACAGAAAAACCCGTAAGATTCCTCACATTTCCTGATCCTGTCAAAAAACAAGAACGGTGAGCATATAACTTTCAGTGTTGATGTTACTACCTAAAGTCAAATTCTAATGAGTTTACTACTCTATTTGGTCTATAAAATTGTCATGAGAATACGCTTCATCAATTGATGGGTTGATAGCCTGAGTGGACCTCGTGAATTCAGCCTAACCAGCACTGTTATGCTGTTGCTGCAGTGCCTATATCTGCTGAAATATTGATTGGATATATTGTCAAATTGCTTTATTAGATTGAGCTAGCAATGACTTTTGTGTACGCTTATTTAGATTTATCTTAGATGTTAAGAATGGCTCATAACTTTTATGATAAACTGCGTCTGGTTTTAGTTACGTTGAATGCACGTATTACAAATAATTTTGTGCTAACCACACTTCAATTTTTGTAGTTCGTATTACATATGATACTGACTGAAATTAGTATTCACGGAAGCTGCTACCTATATAGGGTGTAACTTCTACTGTTGACAAGCGCTATGTAAAAAATGCTGTTCCGTTACCTTCAGTTATTGTCACATATGTAAAGAATGTAACTTTTAGTATCTATTCTACTGAACATCATTAACGTAGGGCAAAATTGCTTTAAATTTCTCGGCGAAGTTCTTCAACATGGCTAGGATATGCTTAAGCAACCTCGATTGGTTGACCAATCTGTACGAGATGTCAAATTCATTTGACAAAGTACAGTATGATATACCTTCGAAAAGCCGGAGAAGAATTTTAGTTAGTACCGTATCTTTTGTCTTCATCAGGTGGGAATTTAAAAGTTGCCGAATAAAATACAAGCAGGTGTGAAACTTTGGTTCATATAATCAAGGCATTCCAGAGGGGATGTGTACATGCTACGTTATAGACGTTCAGTATTATTTCTATAGAAAACTACATACTTTTAGCCTTCTATTGAACTTTCTTCGTCGAATGAACTCTATATAACGCATCCAGAGACCAATCAAGTCTGGCCATGTTGAAGAATGCTGCAAAGAAATTTGAAACCATTTTGCCTTGTATTAATGAAGTTTGGTAGAAAATAATCCTGTATGTCGTATATATGAAGCATATGTATGTACAGCATCTTGAGCTCTTTATATATGAATCAAATGTCACATATTTTTCAGTTTGATAGGTTAACTCGGGAACTAGTACTTTATCAGGACAGAAGTCCGAAACGCGCGTCGTTGGATGCTATTTTTTTTCTCTGCCGAAAAAATATAACCTCCCACATCTCTGGTTCATCATCCAACACGTAAAACAAGTTACCTGCACTGAATGCCTCAAAATTATCCTTGCAAGTGATAACAATAACTCGTTGCCCAGTCGGCTCACATTAAAGCCAAACAGTACAGCAAAGGAGCCGTGTTCAGGGTTAGTGAAGCTCTTTCAACCCTCCTAACTCTGTTGAGACACTTCCAAATTCTAACTGACTTTCACGGTCTTCCTCATCCTAACCCTCTCCAAACTATCCTTAAAATTTTCAAGCGGCCGGACATCTCCCTCAGGTGTGTCCAAAACCACGACCCAACCGATATTAATTCCTCTTATTGTACACTTCGCGTTATTAACTTTGTTCGTTTGTTCAATGCTGAACTGAAAAAAGGTAAAAGGGTCGTGAATTGACAAAAGATAAAAAATTAAACATGTTAAAAAATTCAGCTCTCATATACGATGTGTAAGAGAACGCAAGCCTATGCGCTTCAGTAGTTGATTTTAAACAATGTGCGTGACTACACTTACGGTTCTATTCTGGCTAACGAAATTTGACAAGAGTTAATTAACTACATAATTGAACATCTATGTATTTATGCACGCACATATGACTACATGGCGAATAAATTTCAGGGTAGAACCACTCTTAAAACATTGCACGTATGTATGAGATCGAAGGTATAACAGCGCGCTCTCCCGGCCACGCCAGTTGAGAGACAGCCCCGCGGCAGTTGCGCCGCTTTTTGTGACGTAGCACCCCTTGCGGTAGTAGTAGAAACTTTTGTAGCGGCGCCTTTCTGAACTCCAAATTTGTGCTTGTTCTTTAGCCTACCTTAGAATGTTACCGCCCCAAGCAGTTTACTTCGATGGTGACTGAGAAGAACCAGCCAATGTGTACGGTGCTGTACGTCTGGTAGGATCATCGGCGCTTTTCTTCTAATTAGGTCTTTCTTCTCACATACTACTTTAGATATTTTCTCAATCTTTAGACATTCTTACTTTTAGCTTTAGAATTCTTCTAATAAAAGCGTAGGCTTCTAATATTTTAGGTAAATGAACATTATGGATATATTAGGTGAATTATTGGCATTATATCGGAACGTTGTTCTGTCTCAGCGGTATCCAATTTTGGATCGTCGCAGTAGTCACTTGTGTAGCAGACTTATCCTTCATATTTTCCAGCTTGATAGTAACATTTTTCATAGTCAACCTTTACCATAATAACACTCAATCAACTGTATATTTACCACTTTCCATAATTTTACAGTATATAGTCCAATCTATCGTGATATCTTATATAGCTAGTACCTCCTGCCACATAGTGCTTACTATAACTCATGATGTGAGTAAGCAAGAGTATAAAAAATATTTTCCCTTCGGTAAGTATCGTTTATAATGATTAGCAATGTGTATTTGGTCCATCATACTAGGGGTGCACCGTCACGTGCAGTATATGCTGTTATGATAATGGCCGGTCCTGTTTTAATCCTGCAACTTATTTATCATGATAATTTGCCGTCATTATACTATACTACAGCAAATAGTGACTATTTCTATGAAGTTGAAGGTTCAAATCTTACATGTGCATATCCATATTCACTTTCGCCACTTAATACAGATGTAGTTCAATTTTAGGTATTACTGTAGTTGGTTTTATTGACATCGAAAAAAAAAAGATTTTTTTTTTCATTCTATGTTTTTTGGGGTGTAGATTATGAATCTGAAATCGATTTGTGGCGGTCGGTCCTAGTTTTCGACATATTTGACTTTGAAGTTCCCGTTGTTTTCCTATGGGGAAAAATACCCGGCGATAGCAGAGTGTAATGGAACAGGTTAGGTTAGGTTAGGGAGGCAAGGCCTGTTTTTTTTTTTTTTTTTTCATTTCAATATTTCGGGTACCGTCACGTTGAATCGATGGTTAAGTTGGGTTAGGTTAGGTTAGGTTGGGTATTTTTCCCCATAGGAAAACAATGGAAACTTCAAAGTGAAATATCTCAAAAACTAGATCTGACCGCCACGAACGGACTTCAGATTCTTAATCTACTCCCAAAACACATAGAATGAAAAAAAAAACACCTTTTTTTAGATGGCAATAAAACGAATTTTTACCAGTAATCTGTGCCCCTGGGGGCGCTGCTCCAATGACATAGGACAGGCAAACCTTTGAGCCCCTTGAGAGGGCTACCACCGAGTACAAATCTCAAAATTTCTTGCTCACTAAATTTTGTTTCGCCTTTTGGAGTATTTTTACGTGCCATAAACTTTCAGTATAGCAACTGTCATTTTTGTAATTACCACTAGCAAGTTTGCAACAGTCAGTCATTGAGCTATTGATATTAGGGAGCGCTATTACTCTAACCACTAACAGTTGAAATATGCTATAAATCCATCAATCTACTATACAGTCGTTGGTTCAGGTCTCTCTGTTCTTTACTTCTACAGATGTTACATGAAAAAATATGTAGCACGTGTTACAACAATGAATATATAAGGAACGGGAAGGATACTCAGCGAAACCGGAAAGACAATGGAAAAAAAAGATGACTGTTAGTAGGAGGAAGTAACAAATAAGCCCAGCGGCTAAAAAAAAGTTACATTTAAAAGTCGCCTTTCTGCATGACAAATGCTATCTACGAGATGAGGACAAAAGGGATACAGAATGTGTTCCCACTCTGAACCAACGCGAATGGGTACTGATAACTTAGAAAAGAAAAGGAAGAACAAAACGAGAAGGGTATGTAAAAGTAAAAAAAAAGAGAATCAGGGTGAAAAAAATATCTGAGGCAAGACTCCCCATAACAAAGGATGGGCGAAGGCTAATGAAACCCTTCAGCAAGCATGAAGCCCGACAGGAGGTTTTCATAACGTTACTGTCACGGAAACTTTTTCTAGAGCCCGAAAAAGAAACAGTCCCATAGTCTCGCCTGAGCCAGAGGATAAATAATAAGGCAAAAATAAAAGTTACCTTACCAACGCTGCCAAGCTTGAAGTCTCCAGGCCTGAGCTTACACACGGAGCCAATACTGAGGCTCTCAGACAGACCGTAGAATTCCATGATGGGCATGTCCAGTGACTGGAAGAACTCGAGCACATCGATTGCTATTGGCGCGCTGCCTGCATTTGCATAAGAATGAATTACATACTAGAATTAGATATCGTAACAGATATTGAGCAAGATACCCAGGCTATATAGGGCGTCATATGCGGGTTTGAGGAGTCGGAAGTTAAAGGTCCGACTCCAACTCCTTGGAGGAGCAGATGATCATTTATGAGACGAGAAGTCCAACTCTTGAGACAAGATGAATTTCAACTGTTTGGACTAGGAGAAATCAGACTCTTGGGACTACAAAAAGTTCGACTCTCGGAACTAGAAAAAGCCCGACTCTTGGGACAAAAAGAAGTCGGACGCCTGGGCTTAGCTGATGCCCGACTCAGGCCAAAAAAAATTAGACTTTCGACAAGGGCAACCAGCTAACTTTACTGGCGCTCACACTCTCAGGACATGCGAGTGCGTGTGTCTCCACGACACCATGAATCCAATAACCTCAGGCTCCTCTACAAGGACAGATCTGCATGTTCAAAAAAGTTATTGCACAATGCATGTAGCTAAAGATATACATACCAGGAATCCTTACACAGAGGAGAGAAGGAATACTCGGTTATGAACAACACTAGGAAAGAGGAACACGACAAAAATGACCATAGTAAGAGCATAAAAATTGACATGAAAAGATGGAATAGTTGTATACTGTATCACATGTTCCCTATGCTTTGAAGGTCAAACTTTGAGTAATGAGTATTCAACATGGACACAACCAGTTATGTAGAAATAAAATGCATTACACAGCTTTGACCCCAAGTTTCTGATGCAGCCGTCACACTTTCGACACTTGGCTCACCCAAACTTAGCTATCGCTAACGTTTTCAATAAATTCCTTGAGAAGATACTTCAACTGGTTGTAACTCATGCACCTTTATTACCAAGTACCCATTAACTCCACAAAATGGACAAATATTAACAAAGAATCTGAACAGACAACGAGAAATGTTGTAAAACTCATAGAAACAACGCCCTGGTAATAAAAACTAAAAGTGAAGCATGGTATTTAACGATACGAGACTTCCGCATAAGCACTTCAAATAAATGCATAACATGAGAGCTTGAAATAGACACACTCCAACGGACACAGCGTGTAAAAACAAAAATCACTATTGCAAACTCGAAAGAAGTAGCTACTGTAAGTCGTAGTAGTAAGCTAGTGGGAAGTTTTTGAAGATGAAACCAAACGGTGCACACTAAAAAATACACGTTAAAAAAGCCGTTATAACCCAAAATTACACAAATTGGAGTCTATGTTAGTTTAACTTTTACAGCCCTTAAACAGGCAAGTAGTATGCAAAGGCAAAGGAGCGAACCCATGCACAAAGATCCAACATGCAGACACAGCTAGTTCGGAAAGAAGAGCAAGAGCAGAGTGAAGGCTGCCAAGCCTGAGAGATAACTGAATCAGGACTTCCCCGTCACTGGGTTTCTCGTAACAATAGCCATACTACAAAATGTGTGTAAGTAAAAAGAGAACAAGAGTAGAGAAGAAAAAATTTACACATTATGCCTTAGCAAGCGGCTGAAGACTGCTTTTGTAGAAATGTTAGGGAAGCAACAGTATAAGGCCATTTGCCCGCAAAAGTGTTAACCAGTGAGAAAAAAAGCACAGGATACACACATCTGCAGAAGCGAGAACACAATGCCCTTAGATCACATTTATGACCCAAGTCTGACTGAGCCGTTCGTACAACAAATACCATTGATTACTGTAGGTACATGGTCTGGGAATATCACACCAATCGTGGATGAATTAACAAATAAGAACGCAAGAGCTCCTAAATCAAAAAGAAAAGCAAATGAAGCACCACTACACACGAGGATAACGTTGCAGAGAGACACACGGTGCGTAGAATCATCTATCAGCCTGTAACAATACAAGGACTCAAATAATAAGAGTAGTAAATACTAGCGGGGATCAATATTGCACCTTGCAATATACGCACCGAGAGGGGTATATTTAACAGAGTCCGAAAGTAGTGTCAAACACAAACAATAAGTGAGGGAGGATTTTTGCTGAATTTGCTAACTACATCAATGTGGACCAGAGGTAGAAATAATATAATAGAGAATAAAAATAAATCTTTGACATAGATTATATAATTTTTCGTCGATAATTCACCGTTACTTACTTTGTTTACTGATAATAAGCTTAGAGAATTGTTCTACTTTATATCCTGAAGATTAGGAAGTCGCTTAGCCAAATGCCGTATAAGTCAACTACGATACTTCGCCTCTCACTTCGGGAGTACTCACCGGAACTTAAATAAAACTTAGCCGTGACCGTCTGTCGGCAAATGATGTCACCCTACCAGTCGGAATATTCAAGGGTAGGACATCAGACCTTAGTTGGTTGGGCTCTTATTCCTAACCAAAAAATGTAAGTAGTATTATAATTTTGAAGCGAGGCAAACCATAAGAACAGTTATTGCTCCAATTTCCTGAAATTAACGACAACAATTTTACAGAGTTTTGTGTATGGGTGCAGCTCAAGTATCGGTGGCCAGCCAGGAGTGGGTGGTTGAATGAATTAAGGTGAAAAATACGGCAATATGTTAGCAAATCTTTTGTGAAGGGACATGTAAATTGAATATGAAGTGTATATAAGGCTTCACATTAAAGGAGAATTTAAACCAGTGCGCCATACCTATTCAGAATTTGACTCAGATGCTATAAAAGCTTCCACCAGCATCAACTACAATTGTATATTAAACCTTGGGTTGATCGTCCAATAAGTATGTATAAATTTTCCTCATTTATACTTTGAAAAGCTTGATGTTTACAGCTGATAACTATTTGGCGATATACCGGTAATACAAAATACTCAAAAGCTATTAAGCTGTACCGTTGGTCGATGGGAGGTCACTGATGACGTCACTTTTTATCGTACCATTGTTTTCAAAGGTTTTGTGCGAGTCCCCTCGTTACGCTTTTAGCTTGTTAAGTCCGTCATTTCTGTTTTGGGAACTAAGCTCAGTTAACTGTGACTTCAAGTTTTACTTGCATTTAGGCAGGAGGCTGAAAAGCGTGAGATCTCTTTCAGATTTGTTTGTGCCGAGCGAGCAATTCATGTGGCAGCTTCGTACACCTCGCCAAGCATTAACTATTGTGTTAGAGAATGGAATGATAGTTGCAAGGGTTGCAGCGTCAGATGCACCAAGTACAAAATCTGACTCCAACTCCAGGGTCCAGCCCGATTTTCAACTTCGACTCAGCAATTCTGCTACCCTGCCTAGTCCATCACTGATTTACGGCTATTGGAGAGTCAGGAGATGATGGAGAAAACAAATCAATGGTCTAGAACGAACGACAGACAGAGAAAGTTGAGCTCTACATGAGTGGGGCACAGTACGTACTGGAAGGTTCTCTCGGGAGCTGGTTCCCGTGGTGATAAGTGTAGCTTGTTCACTGCTTTTGTTGGGAACCGAGCGGACTTACTGTCTAAAACGTTTGAAGTTCGATCGCTCTTCCCATGGTAGGATGTAAGTAGGATGTAGGAGGTAGGATGTAAGTTTTTTTTTTATTTGACACGTGTAAAAAAGTGGAATAACTTGTCAGAGAAAGTGGTTTTGTTCACAGTCACTGGTTGTGAAGGAGACGGGTGAAGTAATTTGGAGGATATTGCATGAGTCCGAGGTTAAGCGTTTACGGTCGTATCATTTCTTCGACTATAAACCTAAGTGTTGGACAATAGGATAATAATCGTAATGGGGTTGGGGTTGTTCACTAACGCTGCGGGCCTCTCGCCGGATACTCAAGATCATGGAATCTTCATCGTTCACACGCATAGTTTACAGACTAAAGCCGCGTCTACACGATCAAACTTTCCCTCTACGATCACGTTCCTCCAAAACGGAGCTGAACCTTTTTCAATGAAGCCGACGAGCTCGTTGGAGAACACGGACAGAAAGTTTGAGGAAAATCGAAGTTCGAGAGTTATTTAATTGTGTGAATAGCATTATTACTTGTGCAGCGCTTCAATATGGTGTCTAGTAACAAAAACTTGACATTTTTATTAAAATCAACTCGCGTATTGAATTTTGTCAGAAAGTGAGGGCAACTTCTGGACAGTGGGAAGTATTTGGCAACTATAAGGGTATATGTTGCCCATTAGTAAATGATGGAAGCTTTTTTTGTTGAGATCAAGTATATTACTTCTGTATTTCATTACTAAAAGCTAGAATGAAGCAAGATTTACGTTTTAAAAGAAGAAATGGATGTGCACATTGTGAATCGCAATGGAAAGTCAAGACTTGAATAAAAAAATAAGAAATTCACGTGTCCTTCGTTTGCTACTCTTCATGTGAGAGGTGCCAGTGAGTGAAGTTATTACGTCATTCAGCAGCTACAAATAAACTAAATATCTACAACAATAAAGTGAGCGCAAAACGTTTATAAATAAGTATGAACTTCTAATTTCAGCTTTCATTTAATGGATAAAATTAAATTATTTTAATAAAAGTCACTAGTGCACACTACCGCCCAGCTACTGACGATCGTATGTGGTCTTGGAAGGTTATTCTGCGCTGTTCTATCACTATTTTCACTTTATTTACTAAAACATTTCACCAAAAGGCCACAACTCGCGAAAGAACTGCGCTGTGTAATGTACACAACTGCACTAAAGGACTTAGTGAGAGAAGTGTTGGGTGGTTGTGGTCATGAAGTGTTTGCGGTGCCTGCTTCCATCGGATCTGGACAGGGAAGAGAACTGTTTTTGTTTTGTCCTGCTACGCTCGAGTTCGTCATTGATGTAGTGACTGACTGAGAAGACCCGACTCAACACCTACACTACGTTGTGTTGGGCACGGGTTTGTTATCATAATTGCCATGAGCCTCACCGAGTTACACTGAAGTACTATTGTGCCTGTATAAAATAGTGTATACGCTGCTATCCTGTGTGGCGCTACCAATGGCTGCAGCACCGTTGATGGCTCCAGAGGCTACAGTCACAAAGGCGAGACCTTACGTTGAATTGGAGAGCGATTAGTCCTACGTCACACACGCTTACCGACGTACGTTTTGATACGAAACTGGTGCGCCAGTTTTTGCCTTCTCTTACAAATTGAATTGAATCTTACCGGTCGTAACAACTTATATTAGTATTGCTAGTTACTAACTTCCGATTACATATCAAAATTATAACAATGGTGGACCGGTGATTGACGATGTTGTCAAACGTCAGCAACAATAAACAGCTTTTGATAAGAGGGTAGAGAGTCTGGAGAAGGCAGAGGTAAAAGCAGACGTGAAACGTCAGTGTACATCGCGAGAGGCACAGTATCGCTTACACCGACAGTTTGATGTCCTGACAATGTCGAAGTGGCGCTGTATACACTGTCTTGATAGGTAGTGGGGCCATCCTATACGTATAATCGTACGGGTAATTTATAAATGGATCTTTAGCTCGTACATCCTTCACTTCAAGTATAAATGTTTGCCACAAACGTTCACCGACCGAGCATCGGGATGAGGTGCGAGTGGCCGGTCCACGCAGGAAATAAGCCAACAGCACGCCAGAGGAGTGTCACAGTCAACACCCGATACCAAAGAGAAGCGAAAAGCAACAGACACGACAACAATCATTTGCTCACCTGCCAGCCAGTTCACGGAGCTTCCTCTGCACGCAGAACACAGAAGTAACAAAATCATTAGCACGTGGCCGTGAAATAGACAAATAGAAAAGGCTGTTCGATGTGCTTAACCCTTATCAGACCTTAGCACACGTGCGAGGCGGACCTTAAATCGGTCTATAGACGCGTTAAGCGAACAAAATGCTCTGAAACTGTAGTGAAAGTATAAAAAATTAATACTTTTTGATCAAATTCATATACTGTAGTGTTTTTCCAAATAGGCTGAGTTAAAAACTGTGTCAACAGATACGCAGTGCATCAATTTAGATCCAGGTAAGGGTTAAATTAACTGGATATTCATAGAAAAAGGGTGGCAAATCAGCAGAGTAATAAATGAGAAACTTACAGTACACATGACTGGCTAAAAACAGTCACAATGCAGCCACATGGATAATAGGATGAATAACATACAATCAAAAGCGGCAAATTGTTGTATAAATTAGTGATATTTCAACATTACCAACACTCGCTAGCAAGAGTTCTGAAATCTCCACACAGCACAAGTAGCTATCCGTTTTTTAATAACCTCTAGTTACCGCACTAGTGCCTCCCAGCCCATTCACTACTCTGCATCCCAAAGCGAGGGGGAAGTACAAGGGATACATGTTGTGGAGATGGAGGCTTAAACTACTCCATATAATAATTGTAAGGGACATTTGTTATGTCAAGATAGTGCGCAAGAGGTACGCAGGGCAAGGCAGATCATCGAAAGTGGCAGTTTGTAATAAGGGGAAGATAAGGTATTAGCTATAAGAAGACTTAAGCCTCCCTAAATAAGTACTAAGCTCTTCTAAGAGAGGAAAAGGAAGAGACATAGAGTAGCTATGTCAATAGAAAAACGGGGAACCCATGCACGAAGGTGTTCCCACACAGGATCAACGCGCATGGGAACAGCAAGTCGGGAAGAAGAGGAAGAAATACGGGAAGAACAGAACGCCTGTTCTTAATGGGAGTGGGGCTATTATTATTAATAACGCTCCTCTAATTTCAAGTCTGCCGACCTGCATCATTTACAATTCAAAAGAAAGAAAGAAAAAATGGGCATGTAATATAAGAGCGATTGAGAGAGTTCGAAAAAAAAGAGGAAGAGAATGAACTTATAAATCTAAGCAGAAGGAAGCAAAGGGCACAAAAGAAACATCTTCAGAATGCCTAACTGGTGCTAAGGAACCTATGGGAATGGAAGTAGACAGGCGAGGAACGAATCCTACAGAAGTCTATTGCGATCAACTGCGTAAATTGTAAACCCAGGATGGACAATTTCGTTAACCTTAGGCAATTTCGCAATTAATAACATACTGGCAACGATTTAGAGCGAAACAAAGCTTAAACTTTGACTCCTCTTATAGAATGGGTTTCTGGATGCGTCTACTCTTCAACAGTAGCTAAAACAAATGCAATGCCAAGGCATAGGTGCCAAGGTAGACTTTTCAAGGCGTTGACATTTTTAAGAGACATGAAACTACCCATAGGATTCACATATAGTACGATAATGCATTTTTGATTTCTTCCAATAAGTAGAACGTCTTCCTCAGATTTATGGGAGAATTAAGTCAGAAATAACGGGGCTAAGAATGTGGCAAAAATGGTTAGAAAGAAAAACGGCCTCTGATTTATGATAGGAAGAAATAGCAGTACGGTAGCTACGTCACTTAACGAAATAACAGTCTAACAGTACAAAAAACACATACTGCCAGAAGTCCCACAGTAATGGTCATTAGCTGCCGTGAAAGATAACGTAGCCCACATGTAAAATAGAGAAGACGCCATGACACTGATACATACTTATGTAACAAGCAACTGCATGACAGAGCCACATCCACTTATAAAGAATAAACACTTGATATAAAAATCACAAGAAGATATTGGTACAGGACACATACAAAGATTTGAAAATGACTAAAATAATAAACCCCAACATTACCAGGATTTATACACTCAAAATTCATGACAGACTTGCAAATTTTGAAACAATTAAAATTACTTACTTTGGGAACAACTTCAGCGAAATCTCCTGATGAGTCCTCAACAATACTACAGTTATTGACTCGGGAACAATCTCCGCCAATTCTCATCATTAGATGTATCCAACACATTCCTACATTTAATAACTTCGGGGGCAACTTTCACTAACTCTCCTGATGTGTCTTCCACGAAACTAAAACTTCCAAGTTCCGCTACTTGATTCTCCTGATATACTCACAACGTCACCCATGCCTTCAACGCAATAACGCCGCTAATGTACAGAAAAAGTTGCACGCATCTGCATTTACACGATAAGCAGTAGTAGTAGAAAGGGTGGGGTTACTGAGTTAATGTTGCAGAAAACTCAAAAGATCACGTGAACAATGCGAGCTGCTTAGTAAACGTGGTAGAACATGAGGGAGGGAGGGGTTATTCATCACGAATACCACTGAATTACAATAATAAAATTTGTTTACTCTCAATGCACTGTACATTAATCACCTTGGCTTTCTAAGTTAAGATTGGAGCGAAGCGATCTCTTATTTTTCAATACAATTATGCACTGTGCAGGAATGCGTGGGCAGGCAAGCTCAGTCATTCATAAATTAGNGAATTACAAGAATAAAATTTGTTTACTCTCAATGCACTGTACATTAATCACCTTGGCTTTCTAAGTTAAGATTGGAGCGAAGCGATCTCTTATTTTTCAATACAATTATGCACTGTGCAGGAATGCGTGGGCAGGCAAGCGCAGTCATTCATAAATTAGCAACTTCAGCTGTACATGCAGTCAATTTCAAAACAGAGTTCAAAGCAATAAACTAATATATAATGATAGCCTGGTAATGCAACTTATATTTAACAGCGATAAGCTGTCGATCAATGCCTCGCTGTATGTATCTGGACATTTTTAGCTATACAACACAGTCGCGTCTATTTCCCTAGCAAGAACACACTGTTCTTGCTAATCTTCAAGGATCAGATTGTACACTATAAACGAAGCGGTTTCGTGATGCAGTGACAACCCAGGAGTTATTCGAGTTCCGCCAGTGCCAACTATGACTCCTATAACGTGTGGCGCAAACGATAACCAATCACATACAAAGTAACATCATTTACTTCATTTTCGGTCGCAAGAGACTGTCTTTGATGTGACCGCAGTCCAACGAAAAGACAGTTCTGAGTGCAACACACCTACGGCTATGCGATCGTCACCAGAGTTCCAAACGCTCACCTCGAGGTCTCCATTAACATGATTTAGGCAGAGTTGCCAGACAAGAGCAGCTCTGGAACTTCTATATTAACCAGCTCATAATGTGCGCGCCTTGATGCCACACAAAAGTTACCATTTCGTCTTATTACAAAAAAAATGGGCTTAGTCTGCCAAGCACATACAGAGACATTCCAGTGAAGAAGGGCGCTCCCACAGCGCTTCAACAACGCGCATGGGCATGGCAAAATACAGAAAAAGGAAGAACAGACCAGAGAACTACAGTACGTTACCTTTGATTATGCGAATAGAATTTTTTTTACTTCATTTTTCAAAATGAGTGTCTAACTTTGAAATACCAACGTTAACTAAATGTATGGCCATGTTGCAAATATAAACAGCACTTGTAAAATAAATATTTAGCCATTTCCTAAGTTTATTATACAATTTGCTTATTTACGAGTTTTTACATTGTATATTTTTATTAAACTTCCAAAACCATGAAATTCTAACCAAAACAATACAATAAACACTGAAATAAGTGTTCGGTAGTGGTAAACATAAGTTAATTTAGAACATGGCAACCTCCATTTTTCATGTTTTATGAGGGGACTATCAACAGACTGTCAGGTTTTATATTTCAGATGGTGGAATAGAATCTGCAGCTGTTTTTACTGCATTCCACAAGCTTACTTTGCTCGAAAACTGCCGACCACCTTCATAGACCTTCCTTTTGATCATTACCCAGAGGTTCTCAATGGGATTTGAATCAGGGCTATTCGCTTGCCAGGTCATAATCCTTATTGATATAAATCCTCCATCCGTAAGCCAGTTAGCAGTGTACCGTGCTCAGTGTGAGGGAGCGTTATCGTGCTGAAATATCAATTTGAATCTGCGTGCGATAGTCTGCTCATCAAGCCATGGAATCAAGTTGGCTTCAAGAAGCTGGCAGTACCTTTCTGCATTCAGTTCAACTATTTCTGCCACTTCAAATGGACCAATAAGGGTGTCACCTACTATCTCGGAGCGAAACAGTACACCTCCACCTTGTTGACGCATAAGCCGTGTCTGTTGAGGTCGGTGATGGAGCACCCATCCAGACAACCATCGAGCTGGATTATCAAGAATGGCTCTGCATTCGTCAGTAAATATGACATTGGAGAAATCAGTTTTCATGTTCTTTTCAGCCCAGTTAACCCTATTTTCCTTATGATTTTTTGTTAGAAGTGGTTGTATAATTGCCTTTATCACTTTCTCTAGCTTCTGCAGAACCTCACATCTTGTCTTTCTGCTTAGTATTGTGGCTCCAGCGTCTTCAAATATCGCCTTACTTGTAGAAAGTTGTTTTCTAGCAATAGAAACCTTCAAATGTCGCATATCCCGAGCAGTCGTATAGGCTCTATCCGGAGTTTTCCAGCTGACCTTACCTTCAATAGCATAAGCCTTAACTGTTCGGTGATCACGCTGTAATTCCGTGGAAACTTCAGTGTTGTCTTACCAGAAGCCAATACCGAGGTCACTTTGATCTTTTCTTCACTGGACTGCCTTTCTTGCCCATGTTGACTAGAGAGTGATGTTGCATAATTCGGCGTAACAACAGAACCCCGTGCGATAAGCAAATGTTGCCAAAACGTGGGAAATGGGTCCGTTTTATTTTTCTTTAATTGTTTTTATAGTTACAACATACCTGTGCACTAGCTTACTATTAACAGTTCAAATGTTTGACACTTATCGTGAAAAATAAGTAAAAAAAAATTGTATTTGCATTATCAAAGGTAACGTACTATATTTGGATTTAGTGGGAGTATGAAAGTGGAAGGTAAAATGGGAACCTAAGTAAAATGTACTATAGGTCTAGAGAAGGCCAAGATAATGTATAGTGTACCCTTGGGGACATGACTCCCATAAAATCGGATGGGTAGACATATAGGCTCATATCAGCATTTTAGAGGCTGTGAATCAGCTATAGGCATACCAGTTGTACCCCACACTAACATTATCATCATAAAATGTTTCAGGTTACCTTTTCCAAATAAAATGGAGAACAAATAGGGTAAGTAGAGAGACACATTGTATGCCAGTAGAAACATAAAACCAGCGCACGAAGGTGTTTCTACACTAGATCAACGCGCAAGGGTACAACAAAAGTCCGGACGGAAGAGAACGAACGCAAGAAAAGATCGTAAGTAGAAACAAGAAAAGAAAGTAGAGCACAGAAACTACTCATTTCCCCATGGCCTAATAGAGGTCAAGTTAATTACTGGAGCCAATAGTAGCTGTAGCTGGGTGTGAGTAGCTTCCTCTGACACAATTTACATTTCTGGGTGTGAGCAGGAGCCTCACAGCTAGTCTACCTAGATCAATATCCTCACCTCCCTTTCATTACTCGCGCTTTTCTTCTGAGAAATACACATTGCACAACGGGGGCGCAACCATCACAAGCACGCGCTCACAACTTACCTGACACGAAATTGTACGCCTGACTGAGGCCGAGAGCGCCCTTGACTTTGTTGAGCACCAGAGACTTGGCGAGGTTGTACTGCATGCGTTCGTACAGCGACAGCGCCCTGAAATATAAACAATGGTAAGCAATTAAGCTGAGATGGTCATTGGTTATGTGATGGGCGACACTGATGTGCTTTTAATGCGGTAATGATTTTAATATTTAACACCGCAGGGACTTTTGAGAGGTTGTACGGCATGCTTTCGATGCCTAACAAAGAGTGACTCCTGAACGCTTACCTGCCTTTCTGAAGAGCCCTGTAGTAATTAAGGCCGTGGTATTTGGCCCAATCGGCCACCATCTTGGTGATGCTGCTGCTCTTCTCGCCAATTTCAACCATCTTCTCGTGCATCTTCTCCCACACCCGAGGGACGCCAAGGAAACCCGTTGGCTGGACCTGCATTGAGCCCAATGAAGTACATAATACTAATGGTAATGACCGCAGTATTTATAACGAAACAAGTGGTTTGCTAGCGCCACGGTAACGCTGCAATATCATCTAAGCAGCCAACACCAATATGCCAAATTACAAATGCCAAAACAACTAAACAATACAGCTGCACAGCAGCTAGATTTATTCCAAAATAAGCCGTGACAAATATTACAAAAGATTTTATAATCACAAGTGCCCACAGCGCCATAGAAGTTACGTCTGCTACGTATCCCAACCATCAATTTTCATTGATTTAGAATGATGTCAATACCTCTTTCAAGGTGGAAGCCAAGGATCCTTTAAGGGCGCCCGGCTCAGCAAAGTAGATAGTAGCGGCTAAAGGAATGGCGGCATAGATCTCAGTCATCTGCGCTGCCAGGTGGCTCAGGGGCAGGTACGATATGAAGCGCTCCTCTGCGGGCACGACTCGCTCTCAGCACAAACAAAGGGCATCGGGATGGTAATTACACGGTCCCACGCCAATAGCATCAAAGCAAATGTTATTCTGACCATTGAACTGGAAAATACCTATACATAGTACATACTGGCTAGTCATATTATAGTGTAAAATTAGTGTACATCATTCTAAGAGTGACTACTGTACGCATTACCTACATACCTAGCCTGAGCTGGCCCTGAGAGAAAACACCCAACAATTACGATTCAAGTTTTTCAAACAAGATTCACCACTTTCGTATTTGGAAGGCAGAGGGGAGGGATGCCAGTCATCCAGTTACAGAACGACAACAGAAACAACTCCAACCGAAAAGTGAATATTCTAAAATACGGAAATGGGAAAATCACTAGCATAGACCATAAAAGCGTTTCCCTTACATGTATGTAGTCTAATCGTTTTAACCGTTTAAGCTAAAGTAGAGGGACAATTCAAGTCTGTAGAATATTTTGTTCAAAGCGTTATTACTGAGAAGTAGTAGTAGGGTAGTAGTATAGCAAAAACATTATTACTGAACCAATAAGCTCAACTACCATCTGACATGACAGTAAGCCTCTATCCGCGTTACATGGCGTTTACCTCAAGTCATAAAAATGATTTCAACAGTGAAATGGTGGCCCTCATTCTTTAGCTGATACAAAATACTACTAATCATATCATACTGTGAATTCAATGTTTCAAAACATATGACTAGATTATTATCATAGGTACTCTTAGGTTTACCACCACACCCACATTAATGAGTGGCCCAAGCAGTGAAGCCGCTGTGTGAGAAGAGCGAATACCACGGACCACCGAGTAGTCTGCTACACCTCAAAATTTGTCTCAATTTGGCCACTGTACTACCACTAACAAGAACACATGGTGCAAAGCAACTTATTGAGACGAAAGAGGAAGAGAAACACTAAAGAGACGCCTCTGCTAAGGGGGGACATGGAAAATGTACCCCAGCACAGGAGCAGGTAAAGAAGCCTCGCAGAATGAATAGCCACAGCTCAAACTCCCATGATCAGCGGTCTACGCTTTTTCAAATCACTCATCATTGCACTGCAAACTATTATAAAACACCGCGGCTATTATTTGACGGTTGCCATGTACATTACGGTCAGCCAACAAGAGAAGTTTCAAGATTTCGTTGAGCGCTTGATGAAGTGATGGTGCTACAGTAAGTCCATTGGCAGGGAAGCGACAGACTTTTAAAGGACGTCACATGAATATATAGAAACAATTAATGTACGCAATAAGGTAAATGCTCGCTTGATTACAAATCCTCTCAATAGACTTTGGAGCGGGCATACGCACACGGCACTCAGCAATCTAAATAAGGAAGAGACATATAGCTTAATATGGAACGAAATACAACAAATTATGAAGTACAATGCCTATGAAAGTTGATAGAGAAGAGAAAGAAAAGAATAGACTTCTAGTAGAGGATGGAAAAGTCAAGAAGCAATGTGGTAAAGGTAAAAAGTAAAGTCAACCTGACCACACCCCCACTGGGACACCCACACGCACTGGTTTGTGCGGCAGATATAGGCCAACTGGCTCACAGAAATAAGTACGGTTACATTCAACCATAGGTCGTTTAACAAGAATGGTACCATTTTGACGGCAGGTTCAACGACCTGCAACCCCCATCCCTATTTCTAGGTAATGTAAGTGCCCTCACGGTAGCTGCACATGCCAAGCAAGTTTGTTGACTCAGCGAAAGGGCACCACAAAACTCGCTCACCAGGCTCGGAGCTCGTTTACGGCAATTTTAGACTTTAGTACCTCAGTTCAGAGCGCACGGCTGCTGCTGCTGTGGGTATGAGTAAAAATTTTACTTAGTATACTTTAAGCCTGTATTTTTCACTATAATAGAGACCAAAGAGAGGTAGGAAAGGGACACATAGTGACGTCAATAGATACGTCCAACCCCGTGTACACCACGATGTTTCAAAACTGGATCAGTGCCCGCCCATTAGAATAGCACAACGGGAAAACTAAAAAAAGCAGAGCACTATCAGTTGGCGTCCGATGC
>LQNS02278160.1:22813375-22828292 GCA_001587735.2 Parhyale hawaiensis
TAGAGTTAGCACAACAGAGCATTATAGAGTTAGCACAACAGAGCATTATAGAGTTAGCACAACAGAGCATTATAGAGTTAGCACAACAGAGCATTATAGAGTTTGCACAACAGAGCATTATAGAGTTTGCACAACAGAGCATTATAGAGTTAGCACAACAGAGCATTATAGAGTTAGCACAACAGAGCATTATAGAGTTAGCACAACAGAGCATTATAGAGTTAGCACAACAGAGCATTATAGAATTAGCACAACAGAGCATTATAGAGTTAGCACAACAGAGCATTATAGAGTTAGCACAACAGAGCATTATAGAGTTAGCACAACAGAGCATTATAGAGTTAGCACAACAGAGGGTTAGAGTTAGCTAAACAGAGTGGTAGAATTAGCATAGCCTAGTTGTAGTTAATACAACAAAGGGGCAGAGGCAGCACAGCAGTGGAGGAGAGTGAGCACAGGAGAGGGGAAGGGGTAGAGTTAGTAGCTATAATGAAGGTGGCTGTATAATGAAGGGGTAAAGTTAGAACAATGAGGTGATCTTACAGAGGAAGAAGTAAGGGACACATAGTATGTCGATAGAAATGGGGAACTCATGCCCGAAAGTGTTCCCACACAGAATCAATGCTCATGGGAACAGCAAGTCGGGAGAGAAGAGGAAGAACAAAAGAAAGTAATATCTGTAAGAGTATGAAATCTGAAGGAAACAAAGCGGGCATGAAAAACACACTTCCCAAAAGTCTAGCTAATGGCTAGGGTAACCTACACAAACCCCCCATAGTAAAGGGCGGGTGAACCTACACTAGATAGTACAACAACGGATATTCAAGTTAGTACAATGAAAGAGTATAGTTAACACAATGAAGGGGTTGAGTTAGTAAAATCCAAATGAAGAACTACAGTTAGCAAAATAATGGAAGAGCTACAACAAGAAAAAGAATAGGACTGAGTTAGCACAACAAAATGGTAACTATAATAAGTACAACAAGGGGTCGGACTTGGCAAAACAAAAGATTTTGCAAAACAGACGGGTAGCATTTAGCACAACAGACGAACTAGAATTTTGCGATAGGCCTATTTCTTATGTATAAGCTTACTTTTAGAGCATCACAATAGGCGAATTAAACACAGTACTAGGAACTCAAATTCAAGTAGCATGAGAAGAAAACTATGTAGAGCAAACTGTTTGATAATGTATTCCCAATGAGCACCCAACAAGCAAGTTTGGCATTTTGAGGAATGAAGGCACCCAATAATGTGAGAAACTCCACATGAAACCAAAGTGAAATTTATAATTCTGACTCCAATTTGCCACCTAAGGAAACAAANCACCCAACAAGCAAGTTTGGCATTTTGAGGAATGAAGGCACCCAATAATGTGAGAAACTCCACATGAAACCAAAGTGAAATTTATAATTCTGACTCCAATTTGCCACCTAAGGAAACAAAAAAAATCAATATTTCCTGGTTACATTGCAGAAAAAGAATTGTGCAACAGCCCCTACAAATACCACTCTGGCACAGACGAAAGGTCAGAATATATTTTCTGCTATCACGTTCGGTCAGCATATATTTTCTGCTAACACGTTCAGTAGTACAAGCCACCAGTTGATTACATTGCACTGCGGTATGAAGCTAATTAAACATGTATCACACGGTACATTAGCATAAGCCTCCCTAGACCCCATGGGTAACTCACCTTTGCAGCCCCCACAACCAAGGCAATCCCAGAGTAAGGGGCACCAGACTAGGGAGGCAAGCACAGCCCCACGCGCCAGCACACAAACAAGCCCGCACAGAACTCAGCTGGAAGGTGCGCAGTTGGCTATCAAGCCCTGCCCTGAAGCAGGGTAGTAAGACCAGGGAAATGGGGCAACAAACAACCTAATACATGGCACCGAGCAGGCACATCAACCCAAAACAGCAACCAAACATCCACCAAAACACTAGAGACAAAATCAAACAAAACGTCCCCCAAGTGCTGAGCCAACTTTTTCTTGAAAACCACCAAAGAATCAGCTGACACAATATCCTCAGGCAAGGTATTCCACTGCCTAACACATCTCAATGGAAATGATCTTCTCCCAACATCTGTACAAAAATATGGAAGATTCAACTTCATTGAGTAGCCCCTTGCCCCTCCATCACCAGCCCTCAAAAATAATTGAGCCATATTGAGCCACACAGCGGAAGAGAGCTGGAGTGAATTACATAGAGTAAGCTGATATCAATAAAATACTCTATGTAGCTAATTGGGAAGTATACACTGGGTCAGTAGGGTTGAAATGAGAAAGAACAGAATAAAACATTAGTAACATAATACATGAGGAGTGAAGAAAATTGGACACATAAAAAAAGATGTAGGAATAAAATGTATATATAGCAGAGAAAGAGAACTACCCATATAGTATGATGCTATAGCAGTGGCTATAACATACCCACCTAAGTTTGCCAACATCCACTCAGGCATATTGAACCCCATGATGCATACACCATAGTGTGGCTCCAAGCCCAGCCTGATGAAGGCTTTGGCCAGTGTACAAGAATCATTGAAATACTCCTCATACGTCCAGTACCTGCACAGAAGTTGCAAAAAAATTTCTGCATTAGCTATAGCTAGTAATACTTTAATTTAAACAATGGCAGCCATCAGTGCTACAATATATAGGTACAGTAAATACATGAAATAGCTAATATACATAGATATATAACATAGTGATAGGTAGCTACCACGGTAGCAGAGTCGGAGGATTTGAGGGGGAGTCGGAGTCAAAATCTCATTTGCTATAGGAGTCGGAGTCGGAATTTTCAGTCCGACTCCGAGATGCCATTTATAAACAAATATCATTCAATTCTAAATTTTCAGTCACAAATTTAAAAAAAATGTAAATGTGGATATTTTTTGCATATTTCTCTATTACAGCTATAGCTACCATGCATTTTCCTATTCCATGAGATGAGGTCATTGAGAAAATGTTGGGTAGAACTTTTGCACCTTGTGCATTATGTGAGGGGGGGCATGGGGGGGCCAAAATGAGCAATTTTAGACCGATTGTTCTGAAATTTGCGCTGTTTATGTATTTTTGAAAAAGAAACACATTTTACTCCCACAATTTTTTATTGAGGCCTAAGTTTTTTAGATAATGTAAATATATATGAATATATACCCATATATTTTTTCTAAATTTCAAAGGGATAGAACTCAATGAGTTTTCATGCTACAAGTAGAGCACTCTGAGAGCGCATACCTCCGCCAAGTGAGCCAACAGTAGCAAAAATTCAAATTGGCTCTGGAACCATAATTTTCTTTGCATAAACTCCAAAATCCAACCATTTGCACCTTTTTATATTAATAACAGCTTGTTCAATTTTTTTAAGATCCGTTCATAACTTTTTGAGTTATGCTGTTAACAAACGTTATGACAAATATGAGTCAAACATACAAACGAAACAAGCGATCTGTACCAAAATTTGATCATTTATGTCTTTTACCATTACTAACAACTGCTATAAATTTCATAAAGATCCATTCATTATTTTTTGAGTTATTGTGCTAACAAGCATAAAATTAAAAACAGTGACACACAAACAAACTGATCATTACCAAAATTTGGTCATCTACTCTTTGTTATATACCTAACAACTCATGTTAATTTCATCAAAATCAATCCATAACTTGAGTTATGCCATCGAGAAAAATGACGCAGAAAAACAAACGGATGGACACATCTTCACCAAAAGTTAATCACCTGTTCCTCCTAACATACTAAACAATCCCTGTAAATTTCATCCAAATCGGTTCATAACTTTTTGAGTTATCTTGGTAAAAGACAGACAGACAAATGGACAAAGAGACAGACAGACAAACACGACGAAAACATAACCTCCTTGGCGGAGGTAATAAAAACAATGACAGTTTTAGAATCCTTGAAGCATTCCTAAGAAAACTATACAGCAGGATTTTTAATTTTAGCCCTTTTTTCAATGCAGCCGAAAACCGATTTTCCCCTAGTTAGGTAGTGATCGGACAGAATAGAAAATGGAGAGACCAGCTCAGTAGTTTAGTTAAGAATGTTTCAAGGATTCTAAAACTGTCATTGTTTTTATTGTAGCATGAGAACTCATTGAGCTCTATTCCTTTGAAATTTAGAAAAAATGCATAGGTATATCATTACACTGTATATACTTCTATTATCTCAAAAACTAAGGCCTAAAATAAAGAAATTGTAGGAGTAAAATGTGCTTCTTTTTCAAAAATACATACACTATGTAAATTTCAGAACAATCGGTAGAAAATTGAATATTCCCCCCCCCCCATGCAAAAGTTTTACCAAAATTTGTTTAATGTCCTCATGTCCTCACTTTAATATCCCAAATGATGCAAAATATCATTGTAAATGTACAAAACACCTAACTTCTTCAACTTGATATATGTTGATATGTATTAGCAAAAATTATTTGGACATGTTTAATCTTTACATCAAATTTCTACTAGTTGGACCTAGGAGCCGGAGTCGGAAGTCGGAGTTAGAAAATTTCGAAGACAAGGAGTTGGAGTCGGAAATTCTGGAAGGCCAGGAGTCGGAGTCGGACCTTGAACTCTCCAACTCCACAACCCTGGTAGCTACTGCAGAAGAACTATAGCTGGATTATTATCACTATTGAGTTCTCTAAGCCTCCATCTCAATAGCAAAGACAATTTTACAGTGGGAGAAACTAGGGACATTAGTGCATGGAAATGGCTAGTCAACAATGAAGAGGAAGAAAAGAGTAAAGCATCATGAATCAAAGCAGAAAAGTGGAACAGAGCAAAATTGGGTACAAAGAAATGACAGCTTGATGGCCTACCTAAGGCTAAAGTAACCAATAGCATCTTCCTGGGGATGTTAATCCCCATAATATAGGGAGAGCAAACATAAACCCCATGGCCTATGGATCATCCTATGCTACATAAGGGGAAGTACAGCCAGATTCGGCCATGCTGTAAAGACAACACAACATATAAAAATCGCTACACTACCATATTCAAAATATATCCTAAACTAGAGCAATCTGAGAGCGCATACCTCCGCCAAGTGAAGCAACGGTAGCAAAAAATTAAAATTGGCTCTGAAACCATAATTTTCTTTGTATAAACTCCAAAATCTAATCATTTGTGCCTTTTTATTTTATTAACAGCTTGTCCGATTTTCTTGAAGATCCGTTCATAACTTCTTGAGTTATGCTGTTAACAAACGTTATGACAAACAAGAGTCAAACATACAAACGAACAAACCGATCTGCACCAAAATTTGATCATTTATGTCTTCTAACATTACTAACAACTCCTATAAATTTCATGAAGATCCATTCATTATTTTTTGAGTTATTGTGCTAACAATCATTAAATTAAAAACAGTGACAAACGAACGAACGAACGAACAAGCGAATCATTACCAAAATTTGTTCATTTATTCTTTGTTATATACCTAACAACTCATGTAAATTTCATCAAAATCCATCCATAACTTTCTGAGTTAGAGCGTCGAGAAAAATGAGGCAGACAAACAAACAAACGGATGGACATATCTCCACCAAAAGTTAATCATCTGTTTCTCCTAACATACCTAACAATCCCTGCAAATTTCATCCAAATCGGTTCATAACTTTTTGAGTTATCTTGGTGACAGAAAGACAGACAGAAACGACGAAAACATAACCTCCTTGGCTGAGGTAAAAATAATAGCAACAATCAAAATGAATATGAAAGCGTGGCTTTTAACTAGAAACACTGGGAACAGAACAGATTGTAGCCTATGCCAAAAAGAAAGCCGTATAGGGATTTACACATCATAAAGTAGGTAAGTACCAACTGAGAGATGTCTGAAGTGAAGAGTAAGTACAGTGGAACCTTGAGGTACCTACAACTTTATTGCATTACAACATCTAGCTTGTATAAAAGAATGTTCATGGTTCAAAATAAAGCTCCCACTGAAAATGGAAATGGACACCCCCAAAAACACCAACATAAAATCAATTTCTGATATAATGACACTGATGCATAATATGTATGGATGTTCACATTTTATAAGTAACACTAGTATATAATAAAGCTAAGTAATTCTCATTAATTCAAACCAATAACAGCTTTCTAACACCTTCAAGCAGTGCTGGATGCTGCTTGGAAGTAAAAGCAACACCCTTAGTCAATCAAGTTTCTTAGTAACTATATTCCTCTTTCCTTAAACGTGTCCATATCAACAATGGCAAGGAGCCATGATGCTTTGCAAGACGTCATGCATGCACCACGGTCATGGTTACCAATAATTTCTTTCTCAAAGTTCAACAGATATTGATTTCTTTTATTTTTTTCATTCTACTTGGAACATGGTAGCCCTCAATCAGGCCACCAGTTTCGTTTCCATTGGGGGAGGTCTACAGAGGATCAGTTACTGCTTATTTATGCAGACGCTGTGCGCGGCGTGGAGCATGGTGAAACTGCTGATGTATTCCTTGATATTTCAAAGCCAAGCCTTTGACAATGTTTTTCACTTGATGTTGCTTTGGAAACTGAGTGACAAAGAGGTGGGTGGTGTTCTCACGTCTTGGATTAGGTACTTCATTTTTGTCGGGTCATTCTCTTCTGGTGTGGAGGTATTGATGGTTGTTGTAGCGATGAGATATAGATGCTTAGTGGTGTTCCTCACAGCTCAGTTTTGGAGCCCTAGTTGTTCTTGATTTCTGTGGAGTCATTGATATCCCTCGTCTTGCTCTGTCAAGGTGTATGATGAGTGCGAAGCATATCCTTACTTCCTGGAAGAATCTGTGTGAGTTATGTGGATTCACATGGAGATTTGGGGTTACCATCGATTTGGACCTTACGTTTTATGTCAACATAGGGCAGCTATCAAAGCATTTGCAGTTGCAAGCAACTTATTGAGATCTACTGATTGCAGGAAACCTGATTTTATGGTCACACTCTATGTGGCTCATGTTAGCCCTATCTTGAATTACTGTTCAGTTATTTGGAACACAGGTTATGTCGGTGATCTGTGGCTGCTGGAGTTAGTTCAGCAAAGACTAAGTGTTGGAAAGTCCTCTATGGTGATGGGGGTCCTGCCACATGGCTGGGTTATTTTTGAGGGCTGGTGATGGAGTGACCAGGGGCGGCTCAATGAGATCCGTCCATATTTTTATACTGATATTGGAAGTAGATCATTTCCGTCAAGATGTGATAGGCAACGGAATACCTTGCTTTAAGGATGTTGTATCGGCTTATCATTTCGTCTTGTTTGATTTTGAATAGTATTTTCAATGGTTGTTTTGTTGCTGTTCAGGGTAGGGGTACTCCTTTCTGTTAGAAAGCTTGTTGAGCATGGTGTGGGAGTGGGTGGTGGCGTGTAGGGTGGTCATACTTTTGCTTCCAGCTGTGGTGTTGCCTGCATCGTGTCACAAGTTTGTGTGTGTTGGTTTTGGTGGGTCATGCTATTGTGGGGATTTCTGCGGTGCCACCCCTGCTGTTTGTTATTGACGTTTGTGTTCATCCATTAACCGCCAATTGCAACAAATTTTTCCAAAATTTACAGCAGATGATGGGTCAACTCTCAAGCTTGCTGTGTCTTCATTATTAGTGCTAGAAGCTTTNTCATGCTATTGTGGGGATTTCTGTGGTGCCACCCCTGCTGTTTGTTATTGACGTTTGTGTTCATCCATTAACCGCCAATTGCAACAAATTTTTCCAAAATTTACAGCAGATGATGGGTCAACTCTCAAGCTTGCTGTGTCTTTATTATTAGTGCTAGAAGCTTTGCATTAACCGTATTTTGTAAAGTAAATTGTCTATTGCGCATTTCATTTTTTTGATCGGCCCAATACTTCTCCCATAATTATAGAGTAAAGTTTAGATTTTTGGCTCAACAGTGTCTGAACGATTGCAGGCAATTCCTTTACTATTGAATTATTGTGGAAAAAAATTATTTTGAATCCAACGGGTTTTCTCCAACAAATAGAAAAAATTACCACAAAAGAAATGTAAAAAATGTAAACACCCATTTTTCGAATGTGCTGCAGATAATAGGTAAACTCTCTAGCTTGCTGTACATGATATTTATTATTAGTGCTAGAAGCTTTGGATTGACTGTATTTTGAAAGAAAATGTTGCTCTATCATTTGGGTTTTTCATTTTTTGATCAGCCCAATCAAGGAGCTTCATTAGAGAAAGAGGGAGCCCTGCGGCCCATTCACAGCTTCACCAGCTAATCAACCAGATCTCTTATCGCTCTGAGACTGTGACATGTCTGTACGTTTGTTTCGCTCTGCCACCTGACCTTTCCAGCTTTCCAGCCATTTCTAGACAGTAAACAGCCAACCATCAGAGAGTGAGGGTGTAACTCACCATAGCGCGACGTTAAGAGTTGTAACTAGCGCGCACTAGTGTTCTTAGTAGCGCCGCTAGTGTTTTAATAGCGCAAGCACTAGCACCATTAGGCTTAAGAATTACTAGCGCCACTAGGCTTTTAGCCAATGTCAAGCGCTAGTCGCTAGTTCTTGTATTAGCTACATAGTACATATATGATAAATGAATACGTTACTTTGACGTATCTTCTCGTTATATGGAAAATCAGTAAAACCCTTTTTTCATTTTTTCTATTTGCAATGCAATGAAAGTTATGTTATTTCTATCTTGCTCATGTTTCTGCTAGCATTAGAATAAACGTTTCCAGATTTTCTACTAGTAGTAGATATCTATGCTGAAAACTAGCGCTAGCGCCACTAGATTTTGAAATGTGTAGCGCTAGCGCCGCTAGTATTTCTCAGGTGTAGCGCTAGCGCCACTCATTTCTTTCACTAGCGGGCACAACTCTGGATGTTGTATTGCTTGTATAAATACTATTGTAAATACAGAATGCTTGTCTCTTCCAGTAAGTTCCATGTCTTAAGCCAGCTGCAGCACCGCGTTTGAATGCGTTGCTGTGTCTGTGTAAACAACAAATGAGAGCACTGCGTTTTTTCAAACGACATTCGCTAAAAATCTGGAGAAAAGACACAAGACACTGCACTACTGACACAGGCTAAGCCTGAGAATATGAAGGTAAATATTTTATCCAAGCTTTTGTTAAACATGCAGTTGTTTGCATGAACAGCACATAATATTTTAAGGTGGTGAAGTGAAAACAGAGGACAAAAGACTATAGTTTGCAGCGGGCTTTAGCTATGATGTACAACAGTCATGGATATATAAGCAGAAATTGATTGAAAATTCTCATATCTGTGGCCCAGGAAATGATCTATTATTCATTAAAGCCTTGCCGTGCATACAGCATTTTATGCCGATGCCACACGCTAATCAAAGAAAGAGTATCGTCATCTTCTCCTCCAAATGTGTTGATGTGCCCATTTAAATGGCATATACTTGGGAAAATTTTGAGTTACAAATCCCTACAGCAATAATGATATGTTCGAAAGTTAAGGGGGGTGATGGAGGTGTTTAGGGTCAAAATTTCACTTTTTTGTTGAAAAGTGATCCCTAGGGTGGGGTCTATCACACCACCAAATATTCTGACCTTGGGGGCAGTGGATGGGGCGGTGGATGGGGGTGAAAAATTCACTTCTTCGTTTTTTTGATGAAAAATAATCCCTGGGATGAGGTCTATCACAAAATCAAATATTTTCACCCTGGGAGCACCCCCCCCCCCTCCCCAAAGGGGTGGTAGAGAGGGCGGGTGGGGTCAAAATTTCATTTTCTCTGTTTATTGATGAAAAGTGATATTGACAGTGGAGTCTATTCCACAACCAGATAGATTTTAACCACTGTTGACACAGGCACTCTCCAACAGGGTTGCAGGAGTAGATGAGGGTGCGTGACAGTCAAATTTCCCCCTTTGTCAATTGCTGAATAATGATCATAAAAGTGGGAGCTATCACAACATCAAATATTATTATGCTGGGTGCATGGGATTATGGAACCCCCATAGGAGATAAAGGGGAGGGCGAGGGTTGTAAATCATAGTTATGTATCATAGCAACATACTAAATGGATATTATTGATAGTAAGTACATATTAGCAATATTTTTAGTGGTCGACACTTTGATTGCCATTTTCTCAGGATTTCATTTTTTTGTTAGCTTCTAGCAAAAGAATAGAACTCCATCGGTTTTCATGCTAGAGAGATCTTTTATATTTGAATAGAAAGCTGAAAACATGAGGAAAAGATGTTCGACTCTTGATTTTTGATTTTCAGCTCAGTTTTTTTTTTGTAATATGGATGTGAACTAACGAAATTTCAGTGAAAAAAAGCGAAAGTGCAATATTTTTTTTGCTTCTATCCTTTCTAAAACAAGTTCTAGACCAAATTTAGAAAAAGGGAGTTGAACATCTCTTTCTTATGCCTTCAGCTTTAAATTCCTATATATAAAAGACCTATCTAGCACGAAAATTGATGGAGTTCTATTAATTTGAAGGATGTTTGTGAAAAACACAGAAAATATGTCTTTTCACTAAAATGTCAAATATCTCCCGAACTAATAAGAATTGCAAAAAAATGACTTGAGAAGTCAATTTCTGATGGTACTTTCACCTACTGTGTAAATTTCAGAGTGATTGCTCGATAAAACCCAAAACCCTCCCTCGCTCCCCTTAACTAACAGCACTTGCGGAGTAAACTAGACTGATGGTCAACATTCTTACACCATTTCTTGGCAAGCTCAAAGCTGTGTTTATAAGAGATCAGCATAAACGTTCGGACGAAAACAAAAAATTGAATACAACCAACAGTTGGCCTTATTTTTACTATGAAAATTGATGCAAATTTTATTTAATGCCGCTTTGGTTCTTCATTTTAATTAGGCTAGTTTCGACGCCATATTATTAACAAAATTATGAACGAAAACACCAAAGAGTTGCAAGAATAATAACATGAAATTTACATATCCACATGCTGTGCTAATAGTGACAGTGAATAATGCATGACCAATTTCAGGCGCGGAAGGACGTTTTAATGAGTCAATGCATGTACCAAAAACTGGTTTTTGATCAGTTGCCTAATTAACTGCTTGCTCTCCTCCCCGGCCTTATGGCCGAAAGGACTTTTAGGTCTCCTTCAGGGTTTCCTTTTTTTTTTGTGTAGCTACTTCCTTGCCTGTGCAGAATAATTAGTTCACATCAAAAGAAAATTAAAAATTTAAAACCTTCACCAACACAAAAGCAAAGCACCTTCACTCTGTGGGATAAGGTGAACAAACTGGGTTCAGGAGTGGCCAGTTTGCATTGCTTGGATAAGAACTCGTGTCATGTATACCTACATAGTCATTTGTTGCTCTAGACAATATATTCATATCGTGAAACAAATATGTTGCTTGGAACTTGTTCATAATCTGAATCATGTATTCATATCTTCAGGCGCCACTGTATAATAAGAGATTGTGGAGGTACCGTAAGGTAGGGCTATTTCGACTAAAAAGTTGCGCTTAAATGAGCACAGCTACGGAACCTGTAATCCTACAAACAAATGTTCATGATAAAAAGTTAGGTCTAAGCCTAGACTACAATTTCCCTTAGTATCCACTCCTTAGGGTTCCAGATTTTTTAGCAGGGTCTCTCGAAAGGGGGGTGCAGTCATTAGCCGCACATGCCGGGAAATTTCGGAATGCCGTAATAGCCCCATGTGGCTAAATTATTTATGGTATAATGCAGGTTTTTTGAAGATTTAATGGCCACACAATGTTATGTACAGTAATCCCTAGCTATTCGCGAGGGTTACGTTCCATCAACGGGTCGCGAATCCGAGAATACTTAAAATATAGGAAATAAATGGGCGAAGTTCCTGTAGAAATAGTAGAAGTGTGTGATGTGTGTGTAAAAGTGCGTGAAGAGTGTGTAAAAGTGCGTGAAGAGTGTGTAAAAGTGCGTGAAGAGTGTGTAAAAATGCGTGATGTGTGCGTAGAAGTGAGCGATATGTGTGTAGAAGTGCGCGATGTATGTGTAGAAATGCGCGATGTATGTGTAGAAGTGCGCGATGTATGTGTAGAAGTGCGCGATGTGTGTGTGTAGAAGTGGGTAATGTGAAGGTGTGTGACGAGGAATGAGCCGTCACAGAGATGACTTCCCAGGTTCGTAAGTCGGGTAAAGGTTCGTTTCACGGGCGTAATTTTTGCGCCAAGGTTCAAAAGTCTAGAAGTTCGTTGGTCGGGAGGTTCGTAAGTCGGGGATCTACTGTAATTACTTTCTAGGACCGCGAATAACCGAGGCCATCTCGCGAATAATGGAGGGCTGTCGCACTCCAGGCCATCGCGAATAGCCGAAACCTCGAAAAACGAACCAGCGAATATCGAGGGCTTACTGTGCTGTACATATCGAGGGCTTAGAGCCAAAAGTGGCTATGTCCATTTGTGGTGAAATCGGGTTCCCTTCACCAGAAGGGTGCCCGTGAGGAATATTTTTAGTGTCACGGGTGTCTATGCCATATCTTTTCATTAAGAAGAGATTTGGCAAAAAAATCTACGGCATAGACACCCGTGACACTAAAAATATGCCTCACGGGCGTCGGGCACCCACTTTTTGAATGGAACCCAATTTCGCCAAAAATGGACATAGCCACTTCTGGCTCTAAGCCCTCAATATAGTGTATTCTTAATGATATGTTGACTATTTTTAGATTGTTTTTGCCACTATATCAGCATTTGTATTTCTATAATAACACATATACATGTCCTACAGGGGGCTATTTTGCCAGGTGGGTAGCCGAATTAACCCTACAAAATAGTATGCCGAAATAACACGAAACCCTGCCGAAATAACACGAAACCCTGCCGAAATAGCCCTCCCAAAGTAAGCAGCTCTGAGCTATTCTTACGAGATACTGTTTCGTTGGCGATGGCAAAGTTAGACGCACACGAGCAAGCTACGATCGAAAATACCCGGTTTTTTGCACATGGACAAAAGTAATGTTTGCCTGAAGACTTTTTTGATGAAACTTTCTAAAACAGGGTTTTTTACATACTCAAATTTGACATCCAACTCACTTTTTAATATTTGTCTGAGGGGCTTGTTTTTTGTCTCAAATTAAAGACAATTCTGTCACCTTTCAAATGGACCTTGTACCATTTTTCTCCTTTTAGAACTTTTGCCACAATGAATAAAAAACTAAAAGCTTTGCTAAGTGCAGAAATAATCCCCGGGGTGACGAAATAGACCAACCTTACGATAGTTTGGAAATCTGCAGTGGGACAAATTAAAGTTGTTGGACTTCATAATGGTCTCACAACACGAGCATAGGGGTAGGTACCAAAATACTAGTAACTGCTGTTTTTCATCACTATGTTTTAGAATATACTTTTACACTCAATTGCTAACTTCAACTAGACATGACTCTAGATAAGTCATTATTCATATCTAATTCAATTACATCATATCAACATAACCACGTTCTCCATATTAAGTTAAGTCCCATATTTAATTAACACTTACTTCCATTCACCATCTCTCTTGACAGCCAAAGCCTTTTGGGTAGGATACTGGTCTGCAATTTTCTGGACGCAAGTATAGACTGAAACAGGATCCTCAGAGCTAGGACCAGTATCAGAGATTTGCAAACTAACAGGAGCATCTGCTTCCCAGCACTTGTGGGAGCTAGCTGGGAGTACCTGGGAGAGACATTGTTCAGTAATAAAATTATTATTATCGACATTTTTACGCTACCTACTTATTTTGTACTTCCAGCTATCCATATGCAAGTTAGCTAGTAACAGATTTGTTTGCTATAATTACTGAAAAAAAATGTGTGCCTACAATATGGGCTTAGAAACAACTGGAGTTGGTTAAGCTGTTCCTCTCAAGTAATTATCACCCACAAACGAAGTGAAAGAGGTTTTATTTTTGTTCTGTGTCTATATTTGTACATCAGTCTACTCAAACTACTAAGAAGAAACTGAGCTTTCATCATAATCTCCTGATGGCAATCAGGTGGATTGAACCGATGTGAAAAATGTCTAAATCATTGATTTGGCACTTCCAGCCTCCCTATCACGAGTGATAAGTTGCGCCAAAAGGTATCCTATTTTATGAACTGTTTGACTTTGTTTTACATTTATGCTTCAAAATTTGGACTTGTGATGTTCAGATCTTGCATGCAGAATCGGAAGAAGATTAACTTAGTGAGAGAAATGTAAGTTCACACCTTTGAATTCAGGAAAGTCACAAAATACAAAGCTATCAATAAATGTACATTCATGATTATTATAGGCTATGTTTCAGTGCTTCCCAAGGCAACATCCCTCCCTACAGCATTTGCAACAATCCGAAACAGGGAGCAGTGCGAGACCTATAAGCAAGCAACTATGCTACGTAAAACAAACCCATGCCTGGGTAAATCAACCTACAAAATATAAAAGAGGAAGAGCAGCAAGGTGACCATCAGATTTAATTTACAATATATGTAGCTATGAGGTATGATAATCGAAAATTCTGCCCAGTTTATTTAATGGAAAAAATGCTTCACAGTATGGGTAATTTATATTTAGTCTTTGAAGTAATTGTCATCAGCATCTTCTACTAATGTGTCTCCAGTTTTTCAATCTTGTGGTAGTACTAGCTAAAACTCCAGAATTTTCGAAACAATGAAGTCCGTAAGGGCTTGATGCCAAGTTGCAGTGTTGTCACACCGCACGTTGCACAAGTGATCAGCGATACCATACAGCGACTTGGGTGGGATATTTTGTGCTGAGATGCGTAGCTTGTTTTCTCTGGCTGACTATGCTGGGGCTCGGGGCCATCCCTTGAAGTTAGTTCGGCTGCCTTTTTCTACTGAGGTGGGGGGGGAGGGCTTTTCCATCTAGATGTGTTAGGCTCTGGAACTCCTTGCCGGAGGAGGTTGTGTTGTCCCAGTCCTTGGATGTGTTCAAGGGGCGCCTTGCTCATCATTTGGGGGAGGTGTTGTTTGATTAT
>LQNS02278160.1:22883255-22897295 GCA_001587735.2 Parhyale hawaiensis
CCCTCAGGGGTATATGCTGGCGGGCCCTTTCCCTGCCACAATATATTTGGGCCTCACGCACCCAAAGGTCCCTAGTGCCTTTTCCATAGATGTTACAGCTTGCCGCAGTTTCTGCTGACTAGGTTAGTTTTGTAAAGTTAAGTAGGCCGCACTACAGGAAAGGGGAGTAGATTCAAACATGGGGGTTGGCAGGGCCACCCCCAGCTAACAGCAACTCGTCATTGGTACTTGCAGAGCTGGCACAGTTATAAGAGCAAGGCTATGCACAGCTGGCAGGGTCCCTAGTGCGATCGTTCCTACAACTGTTTTCCTTTTAAGATATACCCGAAAACCGCAATTTTGGAGTCATCTCCCTTGCTGAGGCATTACTGAAGGTAGTGGTGTAGCTCCGGCAGAGTACCTCTGCTCGGTAGCACTACGATCTCACGCTGTCGGCATTCGCCGGATCGTCTCCGCTCAGGAGGACAGTTGTTAGTCGTCACACCATCTCTAATGGCAGATTAATGCTCTCCTTCATCTTACTTTCCATTCATTATAGAGTCATTCACTTTTTGTAAATTTGTTGGTTTTAATTAGTTGTCTCATACCGTTTCCATCTTCTTGTAGCTAGATGGTGCTCTGATTCATTCCAAGTCGAGGTCACCGGGAGACCCCCGGTATTTTTTTCCTGATGATTTTGGATGTTGGATCTTCTAGGCCCCCATCCTGATGATACTGGAACTGGAAAGGCACTTTCCTCTATGTATCTGAAATTACGTATCTCCTGGTTCTACCTTGCTTCTTTATTCGTTAAGTTCAGAGCATTTATAAACTCCTGTCCAACACTTGTAATGAACCTTGTATTTTTAGTTCAATTAGTTATTTATCATTAACAGCTATACAGGTTTGCTGTCAGAACGTTTCTAAAAGCCTTTACACACGCTAGCCTAAAGAATGAGTTTCGTCATCTCCGCGTTCAAATACGTTGATGCGTTCATTTTTATTTAAATGAACACATGAACGCATTCAACGTTTGAAAAAAAATTGGAGTTATAATTACATACCAGTTCGCAGAGAGACACGATAATTCATTAGCAGCAATTGTTGAGTAAACTGAACGGGCGACATTTTTGGCAACCTCAAAGCTGTGTGTATGAGGGTTCACCTGAGCGTTTGTTCGCACGATTAGCTGAGAAAACTCGGTCTTTTGACCAGCGTGTGTACTAGCCTTAAGTCACATCGCTGCGATTTGGGTGAAAGGTCTCACTATACGACGGCGAACTCACATTAACTCTGTGCTTCATAATTACGCCCGTGCACTACCACTAAACCCTAAATAAGGAGCAATTGATCCCACAAAATATCTCAGAGATGACAAAGGAAATAAAAAAAAAAAACAGATACGAGTTCAGGTAGAAGCGAGACCAGGTTAGTTTCGGGACACATCACCGAATAGAAGTGGAAGCATAGACCTACCTAATTTTAGAAACTAACCTCATCAGCAGGAACTGCTTTCTTACCCTTGCGGTAAGGTTCTCGGGGTAAACCTTGCAGCGAGAGGCCAATACCTAGATATTCTGATAAGGATAGAGTCCACAAAATAGCCTAATTTGGTTTGGTGCGTAACTACGCCCCTACAAAGTGCTCACTCAAATAAAATAAAACAAGATACATGGGAAGAAGCCAGTTTTAATTAAATACAAAAGTGATGTAAAACAATGTGCAGTCACTGAGATCTTTATATACTGGCAGACAATAGCTTGTAACACTCGCGCTCGTTCCAAAGTTGAAAAAAATCTATACTCTAGCTATAACTGATAATCTAGTCAGGGATCGCTCGACCGTACAAGCCCATATCGTGAACATAGTTTCCGTAGGAATAGCATTGTATGGAAAGTCATCTACGGAGGAACGTGGAGTAATATCCATCTGGTTACCTTTAGGGTTAGAACTGTACTTTTGGGTATAGCTTCTTGCCTATTGCATAGATAATCTAATATACAGTTCAACATATCGTGGAAGTACAATGTAAGCAGTATTTACCAAGCAGTATAAAGCTTAACAATAGTAAATATTTATAATGGAAAATTCGCTACTTGAATTGCTGATTAAGCCGTTTATGATAAGTCGAATGACAGAAAATATATTTAAAATTTAAAAATAACAGAGTAAGCGCAGAAATGTCAGTAGCAAAAAAAATTATGTATATATACATTATAGCTCGAGAGAACCATCTTAATATAAAATACCGAGTCATTTGCAGGCTATAGTAGAAACATGATACGTAGCATACGTAGTCATTACATATATATAGCGTGGGTACATAAAACGACGGAACTAATATGAACTAAGAAAATGCTCAAAATTATATTTTTCGCTCTATCCTGCTGCTAGTACGTACATGGCAACAGCTTAATCAATACCAATACCAATTGGTATTTGCTTAATTGGTATTTGCTTATATGCATGTAGCCTACCTAAAATAAAATTCTGGAAAACTGAAAAATTTGAAGTGCACTATCACGGTATACAACAAAATGTTTGCAACGTATTCGAATGTACCTTTAATTTTAGGTACATCTAATTTATAATTCGAACCTGTTAATTTGAAATTTAACTATGCTATGTTCATACATCTGTTGTTCGTTTCGTCTTACTTTCATGATTGCTTGATAAAAAATCATGACACTCCCACTTCAAATATTTGTATATTTATTCTATTTATTCTTGCTCTTTGACATAAACGTAGTAAGACTGTTGGAATAATAATGGATGCCAACAGTTCGACATCTGCAGCAAAACTTAACAATATATACATATTTCTTATGTTAATTTTGACGTTTTGGTCCTATAATTTTGATGCGTGAATTATTACTGTAGTACCACACCATACTTGAAGTATGTGCTATATCACTACTGTTCTAAGATAAGATATAAAGATTTACATAAAATGTAGTAATAATTCTCTAAGGTTTCAATCGCTTAAACAATACTAGCTTGACTGACAATTCTCGAATTCTCTTAGATGTCATCAGAGCTTTTCTCGAAAGAAACTACTTATAAGCGCTAACTATCACCCGCGTACGAAGTGAGAGAGGTAATAATGTTTTCGGTGAAGATTTAAGCATATATATTTGTAAATTTGCCTGTCCACCCAAAAGCAGGTAGAAGGAGTTGAGCAATATTCATAATTTTTTGTAGGGAAATTGATGGGCTGACCTAGATGTAGCCCATGCCAAAAACTAGGCCTAGCTGGCCATCATAAATGACGGCATTGAATTTTTCTCCACCGGGGCGAATTTGCTTCCTCCGCGGCAGATCATCTTACGCCAGGGGGCGTTCTATTTTTTCCCGATGTTATTATTGAAGAGCTAATCTCTGGCATTGGGGCTGTCCCTAACCTCGTTCATCAAAAATGACTTCATTGAATTTTCCCCCTACCGCGGATGATGGTGTTACGCCACGAGGCGTTCTGGTTCTTTAAATACAGTTAAATAGCATCGAAGTGATTTATTGTTTGTAGTCAAAATGCATGCCTACAGTTCGTTCCATACGCCTGTTGATGTTCATCTCATCCAAGGCCGAGCGACTTGACTGTACTGCAGGCAAGAACTTTAACTTCCATCATTGTGAAGCCTGTTGCAGGTGTTGGAAGCAATCCCATTTGTGAAGAACCGACTAAAACTGTATTTAATAGCATAAGATTGAGGTCTTGGAAGTATCATAAGTGGAGCTAGGACATTGGAGCATTTACACGTAAAATGCTATAGCGCTCGTAATGCTCCACAATGCTCCAAACGCTATAAATGCTCCAAAGTGCTCCTCAGTTCTCCATTTGACTCTAACTGCGCAGAAAGTTGGAGCAATCTCATATAAGTGGAGCATTTTCAGCAGGTGGGGAACCATACCTTCAAGTGTACTTGAATACAACAAGTTTGATTCAAGTATAAATAAATTACAACAGCAATATTCAATACACATTGACAGGAGGTCTATCAGTTGAATGTGGCAAAATGGTTGAAGTAGGAAACTTCTTGGGGGTGGGGAATTTTACTTTGAGTTCCCCCACACTATAAAACACTAACAAATAAAATATCATTATTGGTACATGAATGAGACGTGCATGATCTGTCTATGATTTTATAAAATATACCTACAGGGTGTTAGAAAATTTAGTGTAAATATTTTAACCACAAGTAAAGTCATCATAACCGTACCCTGTGGTGTAAATTTTTGCAAAATTTAGTTTTTTAAAAGGTTACAGCGTTTTTAATTTTTATTCCGAAAAACAATTTTCGCTGTAAAAAATTCAATTTTCAACCGATTTTGATGAATATTGGTAACAAAGTAAATATTTTAATGCTCTATGCGCACGAAAATTACGCTCAAATTTAAAATAGGCTGCACAAATTAAGCGTTACACTAGTGAAAAACGAGAAAACTGTGATGAAAGCCAATTTCAAGACCTTTCAAATGATGGAATGCATGACAAAAATAATCAGAGTAAGTGCATTTGCCGGGAGGAAAAGTAAGTTTTCCAGTATTGATGCGCACCCGCATGTTGCCCAGTCACTGCAGGCAACAGATAGGCATGGCTAGACGAACGTCAGTGCTGCGGTAAGTGGGTTTTACGTTGCATGACTGGACCGTTGGAAGTGTTACAGTAAAATGGTGTTACTCCTAACGCATTAAAGTTCATTAAGGCAATAATAAGCCACCAATCGTCTAGCGGAAAGAACTTTCTTCGAAGCTAATAATTTGTTGCGGTCTGTAAACTTTAAAAGTTTAATTTTTTTCGTGTGAAATTACTCACACAATTTCTTTCCAGAAACGTTTTGTCGTATCTTCATTTACCTGAAAATTGTAATTTATTTTGAATATTGGCGACACGGTTGCAAAGGCAATGAACCTCATTAGGGTCTTAAAGCCATGATTACTCAATCAAGTGACGAAATAAGAGAATACGCACCTAGACAAGATTTAGGCTGTCTTTTTCTAATCATTTGATTCTGATCTACAATCATAATGTATGCAAATTTCACCATGCTTAATAACTCTAAATAGTACAACTTATTTTTTATCCAAAAAACCTCCTTAACCGTAGTAAAATCTCTTTACCGCAGCACTTGCGTTCGTCTAGCCATGCCTATCTAGAGCAGCGACAAGGCAACATGCGGGTGCGCGTCAATACTGGTGAACTTATATCAGTTTTTCTCCTGGCAAATTCACTTAATGTGATTATTTTTTGTCGTACATTACATCATCTCAAAGGTCTTGAAATAGGCTTTCATCGTAGGCTTCTCGTTTTTCACGAGTGTGTGACTCTTAATTTGTGTAGCCTATTTTGAATTTAAGTGTCATTTTCCCAGTTATTTTACACTTTTTATCAAATTTTGACTTGTGCGCAAAGGGCATTGAAATATGTACTTTGCTACTAATTCTTATCAAAATCGGCTGAAAATTGATTTTTTTACAGCAAAAATGGTTTTTCGGAATTAAAATTAAAAGCGCTGTTTCTTTCTTAAAAATCTGAATCTTGCCAAAAAAAATTACGCCACAGGGTGCGGCTATGATGACTTTACTTGTGATTGAAATATTTGCATTGAATTTTCCAACACTCTGTATAGTTTAATTTTTTAAGATAATTCTTGTATTGACTCCTTTCACAATATTTTCAAAAGCAAAATCTCGTGGAAATTCTTACTCCGATAGGTATGTAAATTATACTTTGGAGCACGAATCACTCCGATAACTGCCCCCAAACGCTCCGGCAACTACTCCAAACGCTCCTATAAGTGCTCTTAATGCTCCGGTAACTGTTCCAAACGCTCCCATAAGTGCTCCTGGTGCCCTTTTCTATCGCTACTATTGCACGCTTATAGCGCTAGAAGTGCTCCTTGTAACCGCTACTACGGTTAAAATCTGTTAACTTGAATGAAACTCAAATCAACAGGACGAAGCCAATGCACCTATCTGAAGTTACGGACACCCCATGCCTAGAAGGCTTACTGCATGCTCAGTTGGGCTCCAAATTAAACCTTTGACGCTTGAGTTGTTCGAAACTTCACGCAGGTGCGTTGGCTGCGATCCACTGAAATAAGTTTCAGGTACTGACCTCCAATGACGTACACTTGAGACTTGCAGAAACTCAAGCTTACTCATTAATATGGAGCTTTCAGCCGGCCTAATGCATGTGCGCTGCTTCTAACACTCTCAGTAAAATTCTTTGTGACAAAGCCAAATACTTTGTTCTAAGTTTTGGAAAAGTCAAGCTTCGAAACCTTCTTTTGGCGTCCAATCGAACACGCCCTTTCACTCATGAGAAATAGAAAAATCAGCTGCTCCATCTCTGTCCAGTCCAATCCATTGCTCAGATCCATATTGAGAGGCTTAATACAAATTTTGCAAAAGTGTGACNGCTTCGAAAGCTTCTTTTGGCGTCCAATCGAACACGCCCTTTCACTCATGAGAAATAGAAAAATCAGCTGCTCCATCTCTGTCCAGTCCAATCCATTGCTCAGATCCATATTGAGAGGCTTAATACAAATTTTACAAAAGTGTGACTTTGGCCGCATGATCTTAAGCGAAGATATGGTGGTTACATAAATATCAGACAGCCTCGCTGTATACGCGGCAGCGAGGCCGCGCATCGGCGTTTGGATGATCAGGGCTTACAGGAGACCAGCCTGCAAAATTAGTGCGTGCTTATCCGTAGAAAAATATTTTACGATCATGCAGGTACAAAACGAAACCAATTTGCTACACCATGCAAATCCAATTGTCTACGACCAGGATTTACTGCAAAGCAAAATGAGTTTGTCCTTCAAAGAGAAACCTCTATGACAATTATTCATAAATCCATTAAGGATAGATTTATGCATGGCTCTAAACTGTTCCTATGTAGATCAAATCAGTACATTCCCATCTTTGAAAGAGAAATTCTATGCAATCTACCGAGGTTAGTCGCTCCAATCTACGTCATCATCCGAATCCTCCTGCATGTAAATTCTATGCAATCTACCGAGGTTAGTCGCTCCAATCTACGTCATCATCCGAATCCTCGTGCATGTAAATTTGATCTATCGCTTGTCGTCGAACTTGCAGATTCTGTGCAAGCATTGACATCATGGTATTCCCTGAGACAGGAGCAGGCTCTTCTTTCTTGGCGGCGGCTGCAGCAGGAGCAGATACCTTGAAAAATCATCCGAAAATTCATTACTAACTTATGGAACACACGATTTAGAAAAATATAACTAAACCATTGGCAGCTATGTTAATAGAAAGGTATTAACAGGATTATGGGTTACTTTTGACTTCGCTAGACATTGCGACGGAGCTTCGAGAGAGAAAAGGGAAGGACCATAAAATGTGTCAAGACAGCCATAGAGTTCATGTCTAGTTAATCATCGTTTATACATTAAAATAGTTAGTCGGAAAAGAAGAGGACATTGAAGTTAAGACTGTTTTAAAGAAAAAATGAGAGCAGATAAATCAGGAAGAGAAAAATTCGCTAAGGCAAGGAAAGCAATAACATTCCTCATGGTCGAGTGAGACTCCCTACAAAGATGAATGGGTCAACATATCTGAGCCTCATTCTACAGCCCATAGGCAAGGGTTATCCATAGGATTATTAGCTTATCAAATATATATAATTTGCTTGCTGAAACATTATTCCCTTGTGTACATTAGCCTATCGGTGGCTCAGTGATAGTGACTATGTAACGATTGAGTGGCGCGGTACCGAGTTCCACTCTCAGAGCCCTGAACGGATTTACACCGGATGGGGGGGGGGGGCTCTTCGATATCGAGAGGCAAGTGGATGCACGGCGAAGAATTCACAAATTGGCTTTTGGTAGTGACTACTTCCTTTGGTTTTCGTTTTCCGCACTACTTACCAATTCTTCAAATTTCTAAGCTTGGGGTGAAAGAAAACCTCGTTATGCGTATCTAATTTAGGCGAGATAATAAATAACCGTAACTGTATTTATGAATACTGCACTCCATTATATCTGTGGGCCTCTTTTATAACAATGAGCTTACCTTCCTGAGCCTCCCCGTCGGATTTTCAGTTTGCAGCGCAGCCAGAAGACCTCCTCTGAGATTGGCGAAGCTCTGCGTGTTATCCTGTTCAGGAATTAAAAGAGAAACTTATGCTTGGAATATCTAACGGTTAGATTATATTGTGCTTAATGTTCAAGCCTCCTTACACGTATAGAGAGAGCGTTCTCGTTAGGGCGAGTTCGCATCATGCAAATTTACTTCGCAACACGGCCGTAATTTTTGGCACTTACCCCAAAGTTGCTGAATTTTAGTCCTAATCATAAACGTGTGAAATTTACCATAATAATTTGTGGTGAGGTCTTTTAGTTTTAATTTTTAAGCCAATGCTCGCTGTGTATGGGTTGCAGTTAAATGTGTATAAACTAATTAAGTAGTAACTGCGTAGGTCGTGCGCTTCGTGGTAGATTGCCAGTTGAAGTAGGACTGTAACTGTCATTGCATATAACATTAGAATGGTAACGAAACCCAATTATTTTATATTGCAACTGTACTCACCCCGTTCGAAGGAGCCTCTGATTCAAACGGTGCTTCGGGCATGGGAGGCGGCGGGGGAAAGAAATCCTGATGGTTTTGCACATCAGAAGCTCGACGATCGAATGTCCGGGGTTCTTCATGACTAAGAGGTGGAGGTGGTGGAGGCGGAGGAGAATGCGATCGTGATTGCTTGAGGCCAGCATGAGGTTTGAACCCACGTGGCGGGGGTGGTGCCGTGTCTTGGTTACGCTGCTCTCTGTGTAGGCTGGTCAATAAGTGGCTGCTCCCTGTGGGTTTCAGATGGGCTCTAGCTCCGGCAATGGATTTGGTGGGCGGCAAAATTGGTGTTTTCGGAGTCGTAGCCGAGGAGACCGAAGGGATATCCGCTGCTGAGCCTCTGTTGGGCTTTCCAAATGCCGTAAATGGCTCGTGAGTTTGGGGTGGATACGATGGAGACGATGCCGATTCTGTCATTAGGGGCGGAGTTAAGGGAGATTGTGGCCTAAAAGGGGGACGAGAGATTGCAGAAGGGCGAGGTTTCATATCTCGCTTAACGCTTGGTTTAGCGGATATCGGAGGAGGTCGTGGAGGTGCCACAGATGGATTTGGAGGTAGTGACGGAAGTAAAACACCATTCGGTGATGAGATTTTCCTTGAGGGAAATGTAGCTGGAGGCATTTTACTTTGGAGCTCTGGCGATGGAGCTCGGGCCATGACGTTAGAGACTGGCACAAGAACACGAGGCCGACTTGGGGCTGCACTTGCCTTAGCCGAAGCTGCATAGATGAAGGAAAAAAGGGTGGTTATGTAATTTTATATAATATATCATTATTTAACTGTGGGCAGTATTTATAAATATAGTATATATGAAACGTTTTTCATGAATGAAGTTTAAGTCCCAAATGATAAGTTTCCGAGTTATTTAACTTTGAAATACCCATTGGTTTCCTATGGGAAATAATATCCGGTGACCCCATAGGTACGTGAACTACCCTAAACTAAACTAACCTAGCCTAACCTTACCTAACCTCACCTAATCTTACCTAACCTAACCTTGCCTAACCTTGCCTAACCTTACCTAACCTTACCTAACCAAACCTTATCTAACCAAACCTTACATAACCTAACCTTTTTTCCCATAGAAAAACAATGGAAACTTCAAAGTCAAATAGGTATCTCGAAAACTAAGCATATCCGACGAAAACGTCATTCATGAAAAAGTCTTAAAATGCCTCACCCTACATAAATACATAAAAAATTTTGAATGTCGAGTTGTGACCTTTAGTAGAAAAATACCTATAAATGGTGTGTGTTCCACTAACTCAGACATATTTTAACTCTCAATTAGATTTAAGCATCGAATGATTTTTTCAGATTTAACAACTTCAGTTTCGGGTATTTCCAATCATGAAAAGATGATCAATCGAACAAAGTGTTAGAAGTTATCAAAGCCCATCACGAAAATGTACTTTAAACAAATATGCAATTTGAGTAATTAGCAATTCCCGGTATCGGTTTGGAAGAACAACGGCCCAATGATTTCGCTAGCAAAATATGCACACCAAGTAGTGACTTTTTTGTGAATGCAACGGCTTTTCAACAATATCGCTTGGATTTTTATCAGCCCAAACTCGACCTTTCTGCGTGTTATCGAATCCACCAACATGAAAATGGGCTTTATCACCAACGATGTTTTTTTTCATAAATCATTGCCTTGTCGTTGCTTATGCGCCCAATTGACGTATGGACGGCGGTTCAACTGGTAGGTAGGCATAAGTTCCTGTGTTACCTGAACTTTGTAAGCATTTCGAGATATATCTTTCATCGAAAATTTACATTTAGAACTAGTCCAAGTTATTGCAACGCCCTATATTGACATTTTTTCCTCTCACGCTGTATGGCAACAGCAGGAAGTTCGAGCCTTATAAAATAACGTCCACAGCCCCCATGTTAGGAGAAAAGGGTGGTGCAATTAAGTGTCACAGAAATATCACTGACTATGTGTGCCAAGGTAACAGCGAAGAAAACGGGGGTTTCATGGAAGTATTTATTTTCTGCCACCCACCATTTATTGACTACTAACACCACTGGTATGTAGCTATATGCATAAATGAATGAGTTCATATAATGAATTATTATATAGTTCTGATCACTCACTACCATCGGTTATCAAATAATATTGAAATACATCTACGACAGAACGTTTAGCCGCTCCATAATCCAAATTCGCAAAACAGCTCTTAAAGTAGCCATAGGTTGACAAGTAATACGGCCGGTTAAGTATTATCTATAGTCCCTTTTCAAACATGGAAACTCTCTGTACAATCAGTAATGAGACTCACGCTCTTTAGCAGGAGGCTTTCTAGCTCTTGGCATAGGCTTAAATATATTCTTGACCGACGCTGTTTGCTTGGCCTCTCCTTCCAAGGTAGAGAAATCAGGCGGTTTCTGGTCCGGCAGCCTAGCCAGACGACTCGACGATGTTGAAGTGTCGTTTTTGCGACGCACTGAGGATTTCCTGCATTAAAAATTTCAATGTAGTTATAATATTATCAGTACAGCCTATATATATATATATTATGTTTTCATTGAAAGTCTTCTGGGGTTTTCATTTATTTAACCCCAAGCTTTCGAGCTATTAAGCATAGCTCATCTTCAGGGGAACCAAGGAGGTTTAATATTAAATCTCCTTGAGGGGAACAGAACTTGAAATTCTATCAGCAGAAGCAAGTTGGAAAGTATACAAACATTGTATCCTAGCTACCAATAACGCAAAAAAAAATAATGAACTATATCGCATGAAAACTTCCTTATGAATACACCTGGGTGTCAACGCATATTTCAAGAAATATATTATGTTATATATACACCTATTACGAAGATAACGAGGACACTGGTACGTTTACCCCAATGTTGCACCCCCGTGTTAGGTTAGGAGAAACAAGGACAGGTTTTACCAGAGTCCTAAATGAACACGAGCAAACTTTGCCACCTGGGTACGGACATACAGGTGAAGACACCCACTGTCGCCTGTACATCCNTTACCCCAATGTTGCACCCTCGTGTTAGGTTAGGAGAAACAAGGACAGGTTTTACCAGAGTCCTAAATGAACACGAGCAAACTTTGCCACCTGGGTACGGACATACAGGTGAAGACACCCACTGTCGCCTATACATCCTCGCTCTCGCTTTGCTACTGCGGCCTGAAATAGTTCAAAATTGCCCAAAAAACAAAAATTTATCGCTACATGAAAATTTACTGTCTCTTTTTTGGACGGTATAAATAGTGCTAGTCGTACGAGAAACAAGGGTTTATTTTAAGCGTTACTGGGTAAGTGATAAGATTAATAATATAATAAGGGATGTTTCGTTCAAGTTTAAAGAGAATTTTTCCACTCAACTGCTATAGAGCACTTCGTGTAATCTGCTTCACCTTCAAGTAATTTCTGCTGCGCTTCTTATAATTAATTTAGTGTCATTTTTACGGCTCTACTTCGAATAATCAATTTGGGGTAATTTTTACAGCTTTAATTTAGACAATCTGTAAGAGGTAATGTTTCTGCAGCACCTTTCAAAATAAAATCTGAGTAATTTTTGTTTTTCTATCGTTTATATTTGCAAGAATTAACCAGATTCTTCGAAGAAAATCATAGCCCGGACCATAGCACAGCATCACGCGACAATACTCTGACAAGCACCGAGTCCCCAGCTCAAGCAGACACCGCCGCCACCCCCCCCCCCTCCAGGCAGGCGTAGGGTTCGAACACACACCATGCGGTCGCCTATATGTTCTCACTTTCGCTTCGGGTAGCACCGACCTGTAGGCTCTATTAGCTATCAAGAACAATTACATTAGATATAGCTTGATACGCAGTATTTAAGAGAGCGAATGTGTAGTGTGTATTGAGCTACAGTAGAACTCCTTAAACGTGGACTGGTAGAGTGTCTCAGTTTGAAGATTACAAGTTAAACAGGCTGCTTGCTTCTCCTAATGCAGTTTCTTTAAAGGTAAAATCAACTTGACCATACCCCCAACTGGGAAATCCGCATGCACTGGTTTGTGCTGCAGATATAGACCAACAGGCCCTAGAGGAGTATACGGCTGCAGTCGATCACAGATGTCTAGAGCTATGGCGCCAGTGGCGGAAGACTCAATAGGACAATATCTGCCACCCCCAACCCTCCCCATTGCTGGGGAAAGTCAGTAAACCAACAGCTGTATCCAGACAGGAAATGTGAAGTTGTACGATTGAATATAGGCCATGTGATTACTACCAATTAAACTCTATTTCACTTTTTCGCTAGTAACACCGTTGCATCGGCAATGGTTACTATGCGCCACAGGAGGTGGTGTATGCAGTCTGCTCTTCCTAGAATTTCTCACTTTCCGAATTTTTCTCTGTTTTGGGAGTCTCTGTTTAATGAGTTCTGCTCTATTACCACAGCACTTTTATACTCACGTATCTGACGCTGCATGACCGGTCGGGTGTACTCCGTATTTTTCTTCTCGTTCTGCGAGAACAAAAAAGAATCAGCTGTTTGACCCAGTCAAATTGTTTGCATTGGTCATTATTAATACTTGCCTACAGCTACAGTCAGTACAGTACATGCCAGATAAAAAAATGCTTCAACCGGTTAATGTTTTACGTAAAATTCATCAGCATTGCACGACGTTTTAAAAATCAATTAAAACGTACATTAATATGAAATAGGAGCTAAGTTCAGTACCTATAAAAATAACTGGAGTTTGACTCAAGGTAAAATAACTGAAAGTCAGTTCCGGATAAAATTAGCTTCAACGAAGCAACATAGAATTTCGTAAGTTCATCTGGTTCTCCTTAAATATATGCGAAAGTTACATTCGTGAAATAGCTCGCAGAAAGTGAATCAGCGTCTATCGAACCTATTAACCTACATTATATACAAGGAGAAGGAGAATGGGGCACCCAGCACTGGTCTTAGGAGCTGATGACCTCCAATCAGTGGAGGTATAAGTAACTAGCTGCGGATCTTATAAGGAAGCCTGAACAACAAAAACCTAAAGAAACACTCACTTCTCCGGCACGTCTTGATCCTGTCATCGACGGCGGTGTAGAAAACCAGGGCCTTGGAGCGGTCCTTGAACATTAAGCCTGTCGCACCGGGTTTATCCTGTAAAATGAGGGCTAATTGAATATGAACTGAACACTGAACCTCAGCTGAACCCTGAACCTTAATTGAACACTGAACCTCAGCTCTTGGGACTTGGAATTATCAACACTGAACCTCAGCTGAACCCTGAACCTTAATTGAACACTGAACCTCAATTGAAACTGCACTCAATTGAACACTGAACCTCAATTGAACACTGAATCTCAATTGAACACTGAACCTCAGCTGAACCCTGAACCTCAGCTGAACCCTGAACCTTAATTGAACACTGAACCTCAGCTGAACCCTGAACCTCAGCTGAACCCTGAACCTTAATTGAACACTGAACCTCAGCTGAACCCTGAACCTTAATTGAACACTGAACCTCAATTGAAC
>LQNS02278160.1:22900719-22938829 GCA_001587735.2 Parhyale hawaiensis
AACAAACAAACAAACGGATGGATATATCTTCACCAAAAGTTAATCATCTGTTCCTCCTAACATACCTAGCAATCCCTGTAAATTTCATCCAAATCGGTTCAAAACCATTTGAGTTATCTTGGTGACAGACAGACAGACAAACACGACGAAAACATAACCTCCTTGGCGGAGGTAATAAAGAGTGAAATTTATACTGTACTAGATTTGTGCAATATTTTGAGCAATGTTTATATTTCGGACATTGGAATAACCTGATATTTCGCGCCCCTTAGAACGCTATCTTCAGTCACCGTAGTCCAAGCCATGGACCACTGGGAAACTAATTATTAATGTCGAATAAATTTATAAGAGCGGAACTGAAGAAATTCTTCTTCAACTCATCCACTCCAATCGACATTAACTAATGCGATTTGCATGACCTTGTTAGGAAGTCTAATCTGGAAAGTTGGATACACCAGTTTGGATCGACTCAGGGTTTAAACGTAGACAGATTATACTTGAGCTTGAGATCAGGAGTGAGTTGCACCGTTCAACGTTATATTCTTGCGGTGTAATATTAATGATAGTTAATTGTTCAGTTACCTGAATGTAAAAGTTTCGTCTGCGTTTGTCCTTGACGTACACGGCCAGGCCTGAGCACTGGGATCCGAAGGTTTGGTGGTGCGGAGGCTCTGAGAACGCCACGTCCGCCCAGCCGGAGAGCAAGATCTGTTGACAACAGTAGGGGTTCAGATGTTATTTATTCTTATATTGTGGGTTTTCTCACCGTATTAGATACGGAGACTATATAACAGCGATCCACTTTTGTATGATATAGGGTAGAAGTTGAGTCGAACTCAGATGAGCTCTATTAGAACAATCTTGGTCAGGTGCACCATGTCTGGCAGGAAATAAGGCGCGAGCATCTCCAACTCCACACAGCTCGGCCGGACAAAATCTTTCAGCCATGCAGCGCAGGAAAGGAGACGAAAAACGAAAAAAAGATGAAGACAGAAGAAAGCGAACACTCTTGCGGGGGGGGGGGGTCCCTCCCACACGGTAGCTTATAGAAGTCCCATGGGATAGGTCGCTTGGTCAGATGTTAATATGTTAAAATATTGTCCAAACATCAAGAACGCGTTCAACTTGGCGCTAAAATTAAGCCTTCGAGGCTTAACTTGTTCGAAATTTCACGCAAGTGCGCGGGCCTCGACCAGTTTAATTGAGTTTCAGGTAATAACCCTGAAGCGGCTTCTTTTGGGACTTCCTGAAACTTAATCTTAGTCCGTAAAATGGAATCTTCTGCAGGCTCAAAGTAATTGCGTTGCTTCTAACACTTGTAACACGATTCAAAGCTTTTAGCAGAAGTTTCGGACAAGTTAAGCCCCAGAGGCCTAATTTCGATGCCCACTCAAACGTGTCCCAAGCGTCGTCTAAATGACCTCATTTTGAAGGAGTACATGATGGTCCCTTTCGTCGGCAGAAAGCTAAGCTGGCAATGCAAGAGACGATCCTGAGATCTGCGTATAATGTGAGCTCCGATATAAGATAGGTCAGGCGCCTCTTCAATCTAAACCAAACTTATCCTAACCTATTTTTAAACCTAGGTAACTACCTAGCTTACAGTGAGAGGTACGACATATACATGTGACATATAGCTACTATGTAGAACGTGATCCATAAAATAATCTTCATACATCCGTTCAGCATATTTGCTTAGTAGCAGGTCGTGAACTGTTCAAAAATCATGACATCACTCCTCAAAACCTATTTTACCGAGGTACTACAACTTTCGCTACAAGAACTTTTTCTCCCTTCTAAGAACTCAATAGGAGAAACAATCCTAGTAGCGAAACAGCACAGCTTGAATAAGAAAAGGGGAACGTTACAGTTCGTGCCTGAATTAACCCTATGTGCACCCTGCAGGACGTGTTGCCTTGATACAAAGGTATTTGCGCGTAGGAATACAATAGGACAAAGAACGATTGTAGCAAAATAGCACAGCGTAGTGCGATAAGGTAAAACTAGCTGGGGCCTATGAAAATTCCACACAAGGAAGGCACCCGAGAGCAGATCCAGCTTGAAAGAGTGCAACTTTGTTTTCTTCTCTGCCCAGGGGGTATTCAATATACCTACCGTAATTTTCCCTTATCTAATTGTGAAAGCGTAACCAACAGAACAGGGACGTATGGACGGATGGAGCCTCAAGCAGAATTATAATATAGATATTTTTAGCGAGAAGAATACTATTTTTAATATCTAAAAACACAGACAATGGTCATTGAAAGGTTAAAAGCCTAAAGGGTAATGAGCCTAAATGTTGAAAGTTTGCTACTTTGATGCAGCCACGAGACAAAGTTAGATCTAGAGTAATAATTTTTCCTCCCAGTGAATCAGCCACGCTACGGACGACGTCCTGCTAAAGCGCTGCTTCACTTCTGTGAACCATATCGGGCTCATCCTGCGTAGCCATGACACTGAGTCAGCGTCTGTACTTACTATAGATACGATGTGACGGATAATGCTTATTAATTACAGACCCTTGGTATTACCAGGGTAGTCGGCTTTACTCGTTAGGAGCTTCAATTATATTGAAACACCATAGATAAACTGGTAAGATACCGCTGGTGCAGTAGCAGCCTCGAAGCACAATCAGGGGTTTATCGATAGCTAGACTGTTCAATATGGTGAATGCATCTGCAGTATACACTCTTTGAATGATCCATATAATGTCGAAAAACCATACATCGATGAAAGTTGACATTGCATTGTCGTTTCTTATTAAAACACAGTCATTGAAAAGAGTCACAAGAAGGTCGATGTATTTTTAACCGCCAATAAGTGAATGACGGAAGTGATGGCGCAACATGTCATATCAACATTAGCTATCATTACCATGATCCTTCCCATATACGTTATTTTGCACTTCTCTAAAGGCTTTTCGTTAGGAGAACTCACAGCTAATATCAAATAAATCTCAGTTCGCAGTGGTTCTAGAAAAGCGCTCTGTATCTCTACAGCTTATCATTAGAATAGTCTTCCTAAGGCAATAAATAGAAGAATCGGCTCAATTCTCTCTGGTTACTAGGGAGCTTCTGTGACACTTTGCAAAATGCTATAGCTTTTCTGATTATTATTCTATTATGTGGTTAGCAACATCGTAAGGAAAGATGCCGACATCGAACGGGTCATCTCACAAAGATGCATATGTACTATATAGTGGCCACAGTCCTCTAATATGTTTGCCAACATTGACATCGTTTGCGAACACATGCTAGTCAACATCTTGCTCCACATCTTTGTTTACAAAATAAATTGGGTCTTATAATAAGAAGAACGGAACACCTCCACTAAGAGAAGGGATATGTCATTGTTTACATACCTCAACACAGACATGTTACATGGTTGCAAGATTTCAACACAGATTTCATGTTTCATAGTTACCAGCTAGTCAACATAGCCATCATGCTACGTGGTGAGACGTGTATACCATGCAGTCAAGATTAGCCTGTTACATAGTTCTCATCATAGACATTAGATATGTTACAAGGTTACGTGCCATTCTTCACTCAACTGCATTGTCTGTCCACAAACTTGAGTGAGCTTAAAGCAAAAGACCGGAAACCGGCCTAACTTCCGCTGATATTTGGAATACTTAGTCTAGAACCACCAGTGGCTGGCAGATAGTACAGAGGCCCTGTATATGTTCTCATACACTTAGCAAAGTGTGCATGAACGCCAAAATTATACATTCATAGGTGGCGGCAGAGTATGGGGCATGCATGAGATACTGGTGTTATTGTTGTTTGTTGTGCCTATAAGTTTGGTTGCGCACCTATTCTGGGTGAACTGAGCCTATCCTAACCTACTCCTAACTGATCTAATAAACTACACTGTACGGGGACCCATTCACACTTTACGCGAATGAAAACCTGTTTATATTCTCCAGCTGCGTATATACCTCAATAACTGACTAATGTCTTTCTTTAATTCAGGGTATGATAGGAATAAGAACGTACGTGCTTCCTTATTCCCAGTTAGCTGTAAAATCTCTAGGATTTCTACCAAGGTAAGCAGCGTATTCATAATAAACGTCCAGGCACAATGGTTCATGCGTGCTCATAGTTCACAACTAGAATGGTTTTGCTTCACAAGTATGCCGTACGAGTGTTTGTACACAGCTGGGGTGCAGTGACGTTAGTGTTTTGATGACCGCTGATTGGCTGAATTTTGCCCTATGGGATACCTGCATAAGAGCCTAAAATCTACATTTCGGGTTTTTCGGTTACCTGCGCTTCACCCGAGTCAGTCTACGCCTACAGTGAACAATAGGCGTACCAATTAAAGAAGCACAACTCCCCGTAACATAGGATGAGTGGACCTAATTACCCGAACTATAGGACCTGTAACCCATCCTATGCCCCCTGCCCGGAGAGATCCAAAAGTAGCTCACGACGTCTTATTCCTGCCGGTATCAGGATGAGCTACCTCAATATAAAGACTTCTTTTATTTTTTTCCCCGTAGGCATACCGTAGGACTAGAACCCGTGTGGCAAAATAACACAGCCTGGTATGAATAGGGTTAATAATTTTTTTTAATTTACTACTCTCATAAATATATTGTGTGTATATATAGATGTCGTAAGTTTATTATATTTTAATTTATTCTTTCCAATCGTCGGAGTTTTAACCCTTTCGTGCTTTCACTTAGCAAAAATTTTCTGTTCACAATACTACCACACTCTACTGTATCTACAAGCTCGCCAACAGCACCGAATTCCGTGTACAGCTCACAAACTACAGTAGACGCATTTGGAGTAAGGTAGAATGGAGCACAAATGAGTATCTAATCATAGGCTCTCACCAATCGTACAAGAAAAACAGGCCTGTTGCTAGGCACATACAGATTGAAGTAATTGTCCCCGAGCACGGCTGAGCCTCTTAAAAGCAGGAAGTTTCGTCAGTATTACAATACTGATGGCCTGCGCCGTCAAGAAATGACGGCAGAAAATCATTGCTTCAAGAGAAACACTGTGTCCTTCTCTCTTCTTCGTTGTTCTGATCTCTGCCAGGAATATCTTTTCTATTGGATTCTTTGGTCATCAGCCACAGTTCACTTACTATAGTAGTTACTAGTGGCCCGGGCCGTCATTATAAATGACGGTAGAAAATTAGCACCTCGGGGAAACCCCCTCTGTCTCCTGTGCTTATTATTGTTCAGAGGCTTCTTTAATGAAAATTCAGCATTTTGCCTGGAGCGCCCAAGTGCGACCCCCGTATCCAAGATTCCGTCTTCGGCACCTGAACATGTCATGACACGAACATGCTGGCGAGCTCAGGTCACTCAGCTGGAACGCTCAAGTCCGACCCCCGTATCCAAGATACCGTCATCGGCACCTGAATTTTCTCCTATCTTATTCCCATAGAGCGTGACAGGAAAGATATAAATATATAAATAAATAAATAAAAACACGACGTGAATTATTATATAGTACTGATGTCAGATCTGAGTGTATGCGCTACGGCCGTGGAATCTTCAGAATTGTGACGTCAAAATTACGTCACGCCACTGTGGAAATACCAAAGATTCCTCCCTGCAACAGTGGCGTGACGCAATTGTGACGTCACAGTTCTGAAAATTCAAGGGCGTAGCGATTAAACTCAAATCTGGCACAACTATTTTCTGTAAATGAACTGTGTCATCAGCTCAATTGGCGCGTTTTGAGCTTACAGAAAAAAAATCACAGCGGAAGTAAGGTAAAATCGAGTATCTCTGCTACCTCTCAAATGCCAAAACTGCTCAAATGCTGTTCACCATCTGAATTTTCCTATACAGTACATGAAACGAAGATTCGAGATTGGGACGGAGACTCCAACTAACAAACTGTGTTGTATTATAGGTACTTTATTACAATGGGATACGCTGTTCCTTACCGAGTTAAGTCGCCTCATTTAGGAGACACACTCTGTCTTTACGTTAATCCTTTACGGATCCAAAATTAATACAATAATTCTGGACAGGTGGACTCATCACGAGATAACAACACAGCCACTGGGTAAAAACGTTCGAGCCTGTTTTGCACTTAAACGTCTATACAATCGTGATCAAAGTGCTATAGAAGCAAGGGATATCGTATTTGGTTATTAAGACAACTACAGACTTCAATTTATATTTGGCCAAGCTTTCGGAACAGTCCCAGATGGTGGCGTCGTCAAGGAGGTGTAACACGACGAGAAAACGTGGAACTCATGCACGAGGGTATTCCCACCCTGGAGCAGCAGCTAGGTATAGAAATGACCCCTCAGAGAAGAAGATGAACAAAACAAGAATACCTAGTGAAATATCATACCACCAATGAGTTCAATCAATATTATTATTATTAAAACTTCACGCTTGAGCTCCCACGGACAGGTAATAATAAATAGCTGAAGCTCGAGCACAGTTAACATACCTTTGTTTCTGGACCAGTGGTTCGTTGTAGGAATTCCCGCTGGAATTGTGTCAAATTTAATACTTCTTCCATTGTAGCGGAGAGTTATGTAAAATATTGACCTAAGCTGTAGTGCTTGTAACTCAGAAGGTAAAGAGCTATTCCAACGGCAAAAATAATACGTAACGAGAATATCTCGAGCTTCTGAAAAAGAAATATCTACTGTAACAAAAATTAAACTTCATCTTAGGGCAGTCTCAGGGAGTAGTTGAATAGCTTCCATGAGTCAGCAGCCCCTCTAAAGTCACATGACACAAATGCGGCTATTATAAAACTAACCAGAGCACTCACCTCCGCCAAGTAAGGCAAGCAACGGCAACAAAAATTCAAAATGGCTCTGAAACCATTATTTTCTTTGTATCAACACCAAACCCTAATCATTTGTGCCTTTTGATAGTATTAACAGTTTGTGCAATTTTCATGAACATCCGTCCATGACATTTTGAGTTAGGTTGCTAACAAACATTATGACAAATATCAGTCAAACACGCTAATGGATCAACCAATCTTCAGCAAAATTTAATTATTTGTGTCATTTAACATTACCAACAATTCCTATAAATTTCATAAAGATCCATTCGGAACTGCTTGAGTTATTGTTCTACCAAGCATTAAATTAAAAACAGCGACAAACTAGAAACGAACGGATCGTCACGAAAATTTTTTCATTAAAAGCCGTCCTTAACTTTTTGAGTTTCTTGGTGACTGACAAACAAATACACATACAGATAGACGAGCCCGATGAAAACAACCTCATTGGCGGAAGTAATTATTTAAATACTCGGGGCGCGTTCGACGGGCTGGTGAAATTCAAACTTCGGGGCTTGATTTGTACAGAACCTTAGATAGAAGCTTTGACTTCTCCTTTTCGAATCGTAGTGCAGCGTTAAAAAGCAAACTAGTTGCACTTTAGCCGATTGAAAACTCCATCTTACTGAGCAAGGTTGAGTTTTCTCATTTCCAATTGAGGGACAACGCTTGGAACTCGAAACAACTGGCAGAGCCAGGAACGAAGTGTCCCTCTTATAGTTCCCGGATGAAGCAAGCCACGAAGATTATATTTCGCCCGTCAATCGCATGCACCAATATCACACATACTGCCGTTGTCCATAGGAAACTAGTAGGAACAAGACAGTTAGCTCTGCAAGCACTTCCATTCTCAATTTCACCGGAAGTTTATTTTCTAGCTATTTTACCTCTAGCGATTTTCCTTTAAATATCACCTTGCCCTGAACACTGTAAGTCACTAGCAATAAATTCCATAAGACACTATTAATAACTTATATCATTCACGGTCACACACATATTCAAATCCGCCATATAATCACATAGTTTCCGGCGTCGCAAGCGAACAGATGATATTCCGTATTTTCTCCCTTTGCTAAGACTGCTGCTAAATAAAGCAATAATCTTTGTAACCACTGTGGCAGAGAACCCAGTAAAATAATTAATTAACTCCTCCAAAGTGGTTCACAATGAATATCAAGATATATGAGTAATGGCCGACATATGACAACCGTACACGATATTCGTCAATATAAATAAGGGAGGAAAATTTTGAGTTTGTTCTCTGAATACAAAGACCAGAAAGTAATGACCAACAGACGATAACTTTGTCAGTAAGAGAGGAAACATTTACACTTGGGCATTAAATATTGAGACGCAGAATTCGTGACAAACGCATGGAAACTTTGGGCAATTGGCGTTGCTTCGTGGATCTTAAGACGCAGAAGTCGTGACAACAGTGCACGGTTATCGGCTACATTGGAAAGGTAAAGTTTGGTCTATCAATAGATAGACAACTACGTCGCAATTATCACACGTCAACATCACACGGTTGTTAACAAGTCTAAAAATCGGGACTAACGGATTGGCTAGGGAATATAAAGGCAAATGAGATACGGGCAGCACACGTCTACACCGGGCGGTTGCCGGCCGAACTATGGCTGCCCGATGTCACCACCAGAGCCTCTTTAGCGGCACTGACAGGAAACGAACAGCAACACTTTAGGCGGCTTCGATTCGCCCCCGTCGGATGACAATCCAATCTGAGTGATAGTAATTCGTCCTCAGCTTCAGTCATACGCGTTTGGTTCGCCATTTTGGGATCGAGTTTTAGGAATTAATTACAAACCTCGCATGCTTCAGGATGCCAAACTTTAAACTAGTAGATGAGAATTTAGTTTTGGGCTGAAGGAAGCGTAACAGAGTTGCGATTTGTCTACACATATGTATGTATTGCAATCATTGATAACACTTGTTTTTTTTAGAAACAAGAGTTAGAAACATAAAAAGAACAGGTCTTCTTGATAAGTCTTAGACGACTGCAAGAACGAGATTATGCATATCGAGTTCAAGAGGCCTAAAGCGAAACCCTGAATTCGGTAATGAATCGTTCAGTTTGGCCTCAAAAATCTTCTTTTTTGATGCTTTGGAAAGCAAACGAGGAGCTTTGAAGATATAATACATAGAAATTTTAATGGATCACAAATGGTTAAACAGGAAAAAAACTTTAACTGAAAATTCACCCTGCATTTCATCAATGACAACGTTTGATTTGTGTAAATTTGATAAACAGAGCCTGAGAAATCATGCATGAGCGCCTAATATGTGTGCCTCCATAAGTAAGCAATAATGTTGCCGGAGCAAAGGCACTAATCGAAACCAAGGCACATATATCGAAACTCGGTACTAAAAGTCTTATATCGAAACCTGTATAAAACAAGTCCGCGACGAATGACGTGGTTATCTTGACTTAGCGACAATCAGCTTTTGGTAACAAGATCAATGTACTTTAGCTTGGTGGCTGTGACATGGATGACGCTTAATGCGTGCCAACAGTTCGGATGTAAAATAGCCTATATATGTGTGTATTATTATACAGTGTATTTTATTTGCTATTACGAGCTTCAACTTAAAATATTTTTCATAGAATAATCCTCGTAAACTCGTAGCAAGTCTTTATCTGTTTTTATAATTAAAAATAATCTTTTGTGCTGCATAAATAAACGAAATTAAGTACCGCGTCAAAAACGTTTTATCGTCTTTTTCTTGCTAAAGCAAAAAGTGGAGAAATTCATACACATTCCAAGATCTTGGCTCGAAACTAGCTGTTACTCAGTCTACAATTTATTTGGATATCGCGCTGAAATATACATCTATACAAATTGACATCGCTCCATATTGAAGAATATATATACAGATTCTAATCTCTACCGTAGATAACACTTCCTGTCTACTGTACAAAGTAGACGGGCGGCTGAGATTTTGAATAAATTTTATTCCGGCACAGCGCACAGAAAACAAATCAATTTTGCGAGTTTTGGGCTACCGGATTGACGTCTAAAAACCTGCACTCGCTCTAATTGTTGAGCAAAATTGCACGATACAGTTTATTTGCGAGCATTCCACTAGCCAAATGCTGGAAATTGAACAAACCGTCCCCAGCGCCATCTACTGGCATATACTGTAGGTCGGTCAGTCCACTTTCGCAGCCGCGACAGCTGGTTATTTTTACGATAATTTATCTTAGCTGTGACTACCGTATGAATTTCAGTATTTCGGTAGTACCGGCGGTATTTTCTTCTTCCAAAATAGCGAGTCTTTTCTGAATCTTCTACCGATACCGAATGGATGTACCTATAAAATTTCTTCGGTACATTTGAATCTCTCGTGCCCACAAAAGAAGCTTCTTAGCCCTTTATAACCCACTGTCCTTCCTGGAAGATATCAGGAAAATCCCATTGATTTTCGTTCAATTGAGCTTTTTCACGCTGTATAGCACTTCATTGAAGAGAAGAGACGTTACGCTGTGAGAATTGGGTGTAGTGTGTATAATGTTTTGCTCACTCAACTGTCACGTCCTTCCGAGCTATGTGGAGCGTGAACTGCCAGTGGATGATGTAGTTAAAGGCTTGAAATAGGTGTTTTGCGGGCTCTAGTATATATTAAAAGGCTTTTAAAGGTGTTTTTATATAGACATATCTATATGGAGTTTTTTGAATCCTACGTGCCCGGTGGGCAAGTTTCCTCTGTTTTATCAGCAGCTTGCTGGCGTTCTTGCTCCAAAGCTAAGTGATCTTCCGGCGCCTGATAAGGTTAGAAAATTTTCCCCGTTCTTGCCATGGCGTACTGGGAATATGACTCCCATTCCCAAGGGTCCAGTGTCGTCCATGTCGCCAGCTACCGACCCATTACGCTGACGCCTATTTTCTCGAAAGTGTTCGAGACATTGGTCGCTTGTAAGCTTGATCATTTTGCTGAGGTTATGGGTTTGCTGCCGGCTGGTCAGTCTTCGTTTAAAACTGGTTTGGGTTGTTGTGACACCTTGTTGTCGGCGCCACACCATTTACAGTCTACGCTGGATTGCCGGTCTGAGGCACGCCTTATACAGTTGGCTTTTAGCCTGCGTTTGACAGGGTCAACAAGCTTGAGTCGTTTGATGTAGGTGGAAGGGTTCTTCAGTCATTCGTGCTTTTATTTTCTGAGCGAACGCAGAGTGTGTCTGTTGAATGCATTTTGAGAGCCGCAGTCGCGGTGGAGTCTGGCGTCACTCAGAGTAGCGTGCTTGGCCTGCTGTTATTCGTTCTGTATGCTAGTGACAAGTTCTCTGCGCAGGAAAACACGATGATAAACTATTCCGACGATTCCACTTTGATAGCAGTGGCACTTTCCCCCCGCATGCGTAATGCTGTCGCCCTGTCTTTGCATGGAGATTTGTCACTCATTAGTGCATGGTGCTTGGCCGGGAGTATGAAGCTGAATGCCAGTAAGACCAAGTCGATGATTATCAGTCGGTCTCGGACACTTGTACCGCAGCATCCACATCTGCAGATAAATGATACTTTGCTTCAGAAGTCTATCTCCTTGGAAATTCTTGGCTTTGTCATTGATGAGAAGCTTACTTTTGAGCCGTATGTTAGGCGACTGGTGCCGCGTGCTTCCAATAATATTGGGCTCCTGCCTAAGGTGAATTCTGTATTTGGTGACAGTGAGATTGTCTGCCGATGCTTTTATGCTTTTTTGCTGCCTGTGTTGGAGTACTGCTCACCGGTCTGGGCTGCAGCTGCCGACAGTGACTTAAGCCTATTCGACCGACATGTTAGTTCGCCGAGCAGGTTGTCGCAGGTAATGATCTTGTGAACCTGTCCCACAGGAGAGGTGTGGCCGAACTCTCTGTGTTTTATAAGGCATAAAATATTGAGAGGCATTGGTTGTATTCTTCTGTCAAGGCCCTCAAAGTCTCTAGAAGAATTACACGCGCTGCGGTCTGTGCGCACTTTTTCACTTCGGACAATGTTAGGTCCCGAGCTAATAAATTTGGCCGGTGCTTCGTACTCTGGTCTGTTAGGATTTGAAACTCATTGCCGGCATTGGATTTCGGTCACGTTGGCCTCCAGGCGTTTAAGTCAGCTGTAAATGGTTTTCATTGGATTTACTTTAGCAGCCTTTCGGGATTCCCGGTGTTCCAAAGTGCTTCATTTGGGTTATGCTTCCTATCCGTGGAGGCCCGGGCGCTAAATTTTAATAATAATACCGAACCAAACACCAAAAAAATACCGAATCATTCGGTAATTGTTTTTCTAATCAACCGAAATACAGAACCGAATGACCCATTTTTCTCTACTGAATACCGATGCCGGCGGTACAGAAATAATACCAAATCCCTACTCTGTATTTTATTATAAAGTGATTTATCTATAATTGTGAAGCCAAGCCAATTGATAGCAGCTAGCTTTAACATAATTCTCTTTGTGAGATGTCTCTCTGCCACGGTTTTGAGCCTGTAGCCAAATTATACTTTACCGTGACCGCTTATCTGCTCATGACGTCACATCTACCAGTAGGAGTATATGAGACAGATATATCAGGCCTTGGTTGGTTGGTTGGTTTTTTGTGCTCTTAATCCTTACCAAGAATATGAGCAGTGTTATATTCTTCACGAAAAAAAATCATAAAAACAATTATTGCTCAAATCTACTGTCCATTTTACCGTCTTGTGTGCATAGGTACGGCTCAAGTAACTGGCCACTCAGAAGCGGGATATTGAATGGATTAAGTTGAAAAATAAGGCAATATGAAAAGAAATATTTTGTAAAGAGCAGTGTGAACTGAAAATGTTGTCTTAAATATCTTCTTCACTTCAAAGAAGTTAACTCATGGCGCCATGCATACAAAAATTTTGCCTGTGGTGTTTTGAAATCCTCCAGCAGCCTCCATTGCAATTTCAATCCCCCTCAGACAAAGTGAGAGAGGTGATAATGTGTTCGTTGAAGATTTAAGTATATATTTGTATATAAAATTGCTTTCTTGTATACATACTGTATATTAGTCTGTCCACCCAAAAAGTAGTAGAAGGAGTTGAGCAATGTTCATAATTTTTTTGTACTGAGGGAGTCTGGTGGGTTACCCTCGATGTGATCTATGTCAAAAAACTACTGAAGGATTAGCTGGCCATCAAAAATGACCGCGATGACATTTGCTGTCCAACCAAAAACAGGTAGAAAGAGTTCAGCTAAGTTCATACGTTTTTGCAGGGAGTCTGGTAGGTTATTCTCAATGTGACCCATGCCAAAAAACTAGGATTTGCTAACCATAAAAAATGACGGCGATGATATTTGCTCCCACCGCGGGTGATTGTCTTACGCCACGAGGCGTTCTTAATGTTAATAATTTCGTTTATCATTCAGTTAGTAGCTATATATTTTCTTAATTTAAAATACTCATAGGCTGTTCAGCTGTACCGTTCGTCGATGTGACATCATTCATGACGTCACTTTTCGATTCTGGTTTCACGTGAGTCCTCCCGTTACGCTCTTTGCATCACTGTCACAATTGTGTGCGTATGTAATATTGACAAAAATGGAGAGTCAATTTTCTCAGATTTCAAGCGATACGTTTGTCTTATGTCTAATTTATGACTGCCGCTCAGAAGAGCACAAAATGCGAAACGTCCTTTACATACGGACATCCGACTACGTTCACGCGGCTCCTGCTTATACAAACAACGCTTCTCTGTCTAAAGGCTTGTTCACACCCCAGCGTTTGGAATGTCTTCTCTCAATAAATCGTCAGAATGCTCTGTATCGTCATTGAGCACTTATTAAAATGTTAGCCGTAAAGTGAGTTTGCTTTAGAAGCGCGACGTCATTTTGTTAGAAAGTGTCGCTTTGTAGCAAACATTTTATTAATTCCGTTCTCAATTTAAATGGTATTGACGATACCTTCAGATCCAATTATCAAATTTTAAATTTTATTATCATTATTCAAAAAGGATTTAATAGATTTCTCCACGTTTCTAAAAACACATTTCCATTCATTGCTGATTTTAAAATCAGCAATGAACCGAAATGTGTTTACAGAAACGTGGAGAAAGCTATTAAATCCTTTTTGAAATTAAATGCCGATTTGAACCGATTTCAATGAAATTTACAGGGATTGGTAAGTTTGTTAGGAGGAACAGATGATTAACTTTTGGTAAAGATATGTCTATCCGCTTGTTTGTTTGTTTGTTTGAGTGCCTCATTTTTCTCGATGCCATAACTCAAAAAAGTTATAGATGGATTTTGATGAAATTAACATGAGTTGTTAGGTATATAACAAAGAGTATATGACCAAATTTTGGTAATGATCCGTTTGTTCGTTCGTTCGTTCGTTTGTCACTGTTTTTAATTCTATGCTTGTTAGCACAATAACTAAAAAAACAATTAATGGATCTTTATGAAATTTATAGGGGTTGTTAGTAATGTTAAAAGACATTAATGATCAAATTTTGGTGCAGATCAGTTTGTTCGTTTGTTTGTTTGAATTGTGTTTGTCATAACGTTTGTTAACACTATAACTGAAAAAGTCATGATAGGATCTTCAAGAAAATTGAAAAAGCTGTTATTAATATAAAAAGGCACAAATGATTAGATTTTGGAGTTTATGCAAAGAAAATTATGGTCTTAATACCTTTGGCCTGCTGCACACACTGAGTCAAAACTCCGGAACGTTTCACGTTCTTGAAACAAATAATACTGTGAACGCGACTATAACGTGTTTGTACAGCGCTTTAAAATATACGCTGTTACGGATTTAAGCTCATTTGAAATGAAGAGAGATATGTAAAACAGTGCAATTGGCATTTGTTGCAGTGCAGAAACCGAAGTGGCAGTTTTGATGTTGAGCATTTTTTGGACAGTGTAACATTGGGCAAGCCGAAACCGTGCCCGCTGCAACGTATCGGGAGGGGTTGAGAGAAACGTCTCGGTGTTTCGCCTCTTGTCGTTTGCCACGTATTTAAGTACCGTGGTTAGATCTCCACTACCCAGACGGAATTCTCAGCGGTTAACACAGAAAAATAGGTCCTGGGACGGCCAAACATTTGACTATGGTAACAGTTAAAATTTCTAAGTAAGTTTTTCTCAGTTTGTGGTGTTATTACATATGAGTCACTAGGAGCTGTTTTTTGGAAAGAATTAATGAAACGTGGCTCTCTTAGTTACATTTTATTTCACTAAGTTAAAGCAAATTAACAGAAAATGTTAATTATAATTAGTTCAAAAATATCGTATTAAGAATTAATATTGCTTACAAATAAAACCATGCGTAACTAGAGCACTCTGAGAGCGCATAACTCCGCCAAGTAAAACAACGGCCACAAAAAATTGAAATTGGCTCTGAAAGCATGATTTTTTTATCAATGCCAACAACGAATCATCTGTGGCTTTTGATAGTATCTGCACCAAAATCCAATCATTTATATCTTTGAACATTACTAACAACTCCTGCAAGTTTCATAAAGATTCATTCAATACTTTTTGAGTGATTGCGCTAACACGTATAAAATCATCCACAACGACAAACATATGAACGAACGAACAGATCATCACAAAAATTTGGTCATTTATTTTTGGTGATATACTTAACAACTCATGGAAATTTCATAATAATCTGTCCATAACTTTTTGAGTTATGGCATTGATAAAAAATGAGGCAGACAAACAAACAAACTGATGGGCGAATCTGCACCAAAATTTGATCATCAATGTCTTTTAACGTAACTAGCAACTCCTGTAAGCTTCACAAAGATTCATTTAAAATTTTATGAGTTCTTGCGTAACAAACATTATGACAAACACAACTCAAACATAGACACGAATTAATCAACCGATGTGCACCAAAATTTAACCATTTTTGTCTATTAACGTTACTAACAACTCCTGTATATTTCATAAAGATACATTCAAAACTTTTTGAAAAATAGTTTAACAAACATAAGCCAAACATACAAACGAACCTACCGATCTTCACCAAAATTCAGTCATTTATGTCTTTCAACATACAGTAACTAACAACTCCTGTAAATTTCATAAAGATCCATTCAAAACTTCTTGCGTTATTGTGTAGCAAACATCATGGCAAGCACAACTCAAACATACACACGAATCAACCGATCTGCACCAAAATTTAACCATTTTGTTTTTCAACATTACTAACATTCCTGCAAGTTTCATAAAGATCCATTCAAAACTTTTTGAGTTACTGCGCTAGCAATCATACAATTATACGTAACGACAAAGATATGAACGAACAAACAGATCATCTCAAAAATTTGGACGTTTACTCTTTGTGATATACTTAACAACTCATGTAAATTTCATAAAATCCGTAAATAACTTTTTAAGTTAAGGCATTGAGAAAAATGAGGCAGAAAAACAATCAAACAAGTAAACTGATGGACGTATCTTCACCAAAAGTTAATCATCTGTTCCTCCATACTTACCAACAATCCCTGTCAATTTCATCAAAATCCTTCGATAATTCTTTGAGTTATCTTGGTGACAGACAGAACGACTGAATAACAAACCAACAAACTAATAGACAGACGGACAAATCCGACGAAAACGTAACCTTCTTGGCGGAGGTAATTACTCATCGCAGCATGAAAAATCAGTGCAGCAGAAGCATCCTTTGACATCAAAGAAGAACTTCCGATCCGTCGTATACACGCACGTACGCACACTGCGTGACGTCACAGAATGCCGACCAGCGATGTGCAGGGATATAATCGTTCGGAGATAACAAACGTTCCCAAACCAGAAGGCTGTTCGTATCCTGAACTGCTTGTAAAGCGTTCGTTCTATTCACCGAAAGTCAATGCAGTCAAACGTACCATATAAACAAGTTGCATAGGTACCAGAAGGTTATTCGATCGTATCATCAATTAATTGTTCGTCAGCAGTTTTAATGCCAACCTAAAGTAATAGCCACAGTCACAATAACGTAGGATTCTTTAAGGGATGATATTACGATTAGCAAAAAGTTCCCAAAATAGGGGAATATTTACTAGTAACTATTCAATGAAGATTACTTTATCAGGATTTAGTAAAAAATGTACACATATAGCTCGAGTTACTGTTGCATTCGAATAGTTAGCAAGCACCAGGCATGACTGATGTCTCACTTCCCATAATTCAATGGATGCTATAAAAGTCGCAAGTTAATAAGCCCAAAATAGTTTTCACTTCTTCTTTCATAAAATAGGGTCGTTCATTACTTTTTTTCTGGCAGGCGATATATCCTATTACTTGCAACGCACTTGTGCATACTGGATCGGTAGAAATATAATGTCGTTTCAAAGAAGTGACTTCTTCATCACACACGTATAGATTTGTCATCAGCTTGAATTACATATAAAGGCATGTCTACACGGCAGTCTTTCCAACGCGCTCACTCATCCACTCGACCGAATGTTTTGTAGCGTCATTGTCAACACAACTTTGTGTATGCAACAAAAGTTATTAAAATGTTTACCGTCAAAACGTTCGCTCGGCAAGGGTCACTAGGCAAGTGATGCATATCGCTTCAAATTTGAAGTACTGTTTCTACGGAACAGTGACACATTAGAACGAGTGGATGAGTGAATACCTTGAAACGACTAACGTGTCAAGGATGATGCTACGGAACAGGTTAGCGCACGGAAGGGGTCTGAGCTGCCGCACGGTCCAATGAAACCGCCGATGACGCGTAGTGGTCAAACGTCGTAATATCAACGGTAGCTACTCACTGTTGTTTATCGTCTCCCAATGTTTCCCTCAAAATGGAGCCACATCGAAAATTTTTGTAGGTTGAAAGCGTGCAGTAACGTAAAACATCCACTTTCTCACATTTGCATGAATTAGGAACTGCAGCTTGCTGTTTAAAGGGCTCCGAGTCCATTATTAAGAATCGCCGTAAGGTAATAGACTCAACTTTTCACAATTATGGTCTCAAATTTCTTTTTCCCCTTAAAACGCCCGTTAAAATATTGCAATTAGGATGCTCTACTTTTATTCCTACGGTGATAAGAGTGTCATATCTTTAACATATACCAAACTAAGCGTGTTAGCTACTTGCAGACCATCGGCGACGCACAGCCCATAACGGTAAGCAGACAGTGAGACTGGTGCGTGAAAACTTAGCTTCTTAGACCTTAGTTGCTTTGTTCATTTTTATAATTAAACCATCCAAACTGTAATGAGATAATTGGAAGGTAGCAGTATGTGTGCTCAGAAATCATTAAGTGATTCGCTACATTTTGCTTCTGGCTTCTCAAAGCAGCTAATAGTTGTATGAATAGGACTCTGTTAGTATCACAAGGTATTTTTTTTTTTTTCAAACTGCAATGCAAATTGAATGCTTGATAAAATTTTGCTGAGTGCTAGAGTCCCTTCACCATCATGCCAGATCAAGACGCTTTATGCCCAAGTCCGATAGACATTGATGCTCTGAACACGAATTTATAAGTTACAACAGTAGTAGATTAATAGTTTTCCTCTTTGGAGCACCGAAGTATTGATTTCAACGTTGTATCTTCACCGCTGTTCTATGAAACTCCTCGTAGTTGTATAATACATTATAACAGTGATCTTCGGGTATTTTTCTTGCAAATTTCTACTCATTTGACATAACTTGTACTTGCTAATGTAATCTAACTTTAACAAAACAAATAACTTACTCTAACCTAGTGCCGCTTATAAGCTTCCCTAATATCTAACATAACATGTTATGTCCTCTTTCGCGAGCAAAATTTTGTTGTCGCAGCACCTTGTTTACTTTTCGTCGCGTTCAAAAATAAATGCTGGAGCTTTTTAAATCACTGTTATGGTTACTTATGGTACCACCAACGGTTAAGCTTGCCTAGCAATGTTGATTTTTATTGAATTTCAAATTTTATCACTTTTATGGTTATTTATGGTACCACCAATGGTTAAGCTTGCCTAACAATGTAGATTTTCATTGAATTTCAAATTTTATCACTTTTATGGTTACTTATGGTATCACCAATGGTTAAGCTTGCCTAACAATGTAGATTTTCATTGAATTTCAAATTTTATCACTTTTATGGTTACTTATGGTATCACCAATGGTTAAGCTTGCCTAACAATGTAGTTTTTCATTGAATTTCAAATTTTATGCTTATCGATCGTTCAATGAAATGGCTTAGCCAATGGGATAGGAGCGTCAACCGCGAAAGTTACTTCGCCATAATTTTCGGGGAAATTCAAAACTTTCTAGCGATATGCAACTGATGACTGGGGATCAGCACTGGCTCTTGATCGTGACCTTATCAAAGCTTTTGACTGTGCAGGCGTTCTGAGCCGTTTTTACCATTCAATACTCCTCATTTTAGCTATACGATCGAATGACCACGTGATGTCATCGCTCCAACGTTCATCCGCTGCGTTCGGCTGTGCACTAACCTGTTACGTATCATCGTCCTTGATAACGTACGTGTAGATCGGTCATAAGAGTCACCTACAGATTATGATGCAGCAGTTAACCTTGAAAATTATTACTTTCATTTCTTGCAAAAGGAACAAACCTGAGTTCGTGCACTGTTGATGAAGAAGACAAGATATACATCGGTTGCCTTTCAAATACAGTGATATACTGTAAATTTACCATGCTCCTCCTCCTCTTTGACACAAAACACATTTCAGTTCAAGTTGTGTACAGCTTCTTCGCACTGCTACTTGCTTGTGACGTGGCAGCTATGCCTGCCATTAGCTGTAACGGATCAATGATCTAATTTTACCTCAAAAAAAGGAGCCTTTGCAAAAAATCACAGCACGTAGCACCACAACATCACGCGACAACACTCTGACATGTACTGGATCCTAAGCCTTGAACAGACATATTGCCCGCCGGAGCGTAGAGTTCGAACATACGACATATTGTCGCCAATCCAACCTGGCTTTCGCTTCACACTACAACCGGGTGTATACAGCACTGCCATCTGTTGTGTATGAACGTTCGCTAGCTAAATGCTTGACGTGAATTGAAACTTCACGACTCGTAAGTCGAATACTGATCGGCAGGGAAGCGTCCTAATGAAGCCCAATCTATACGACAGACTTTGTTTATAAAGACCAGTTTATAAGTTAGTCTTTTGAACTACGTTCATGTATAACGGCGTTCAAATTTATTGCTGGGTCCGTATAAACGGCAGAACTATGCACAGTTTTAGTTCACTCCAAATATGAAGAGATATTTCCAACTTAACTAATAAAGATGTTTGCTTAAAGCGAACTGATTGGACAGCAAACAAATGACAAATCTCTTAGCGTACACACAACTATGTTTTCAAGGACACGACGAGATATGCAGATGTTTTGAAGTGTGAGCGTAGAGCAAATGACCAACGTGTGAACCTGGTTTTAGCACCGCCGTCTTCGCAGTCTGGTTGTATCGTCAGTTCAAGCTCATGCTTCATACAACAGAAGCATCAGATTTGGTTTTCGCATGAAAGTCTCCCAAGAATACAGGAATTCTTAATGTGTGTCCCGAATTTGATTAGATAGCTAACAGTAGACAGACCAGCAAGCCTCTTTCAAGAAAGCAGCTGGGACCCACGTTCTATCGATGTGCGAGCAACTGTCGCTATGTCAGAAGCATTTAGTTATCTGAAAATGAAAAGAAAAAAATATCACATGAAGTGTGAAGGTGGCGTCATGTTAATGACTATCCGGGTATTTTTACGTAGACGGCGTCACTCAGGAAAGAAGACAAGTCTTACCTTGCGTCATGTTTGTGGCGGTACGGTGAGCGGTGAGAGAGCGCGTCAACTTGATAAGGACAAGTCCGATTGGTTGCTAAATTTAGCTTTTGGGGCTTGAAATAACTTGAATTTCAGATAGATGTGTTAGCTTCGACCAGCTAAATCAAGTTTGAGTAGTTAAACCTTAATCGATTACAATTTAGACTTCCAAAAATCAAGCTAGCTCCATAAAATAGTGTTTGCAGCAGGCTCAGCGTAATGTTTGCAGCAGGTTTGTTCCCAAAACTAGCTGGCCGCTGGACAACTTTCGTTGGGGCTAGAAGCCTAGCACCAACTCAACTAATCGTTTACACTTTCGCGGCGCGGCTTCAGCTTGCACAAAATTAAACTGCATAAAAAATGCTGAAAATCTCGGCCGCTCTATAATTTTTACCCCGTAAAAACTGCCAATAGTAAACTTTCAGCTGTCGGTCCTAATTATATGCTGTTTATATCCGCGAAGATTGCTGCTTTAAGGATAAGAGCACGATGATCATAATAAACGCAGTACTGAAGTTACGACTACCCAATGGCATTAGTTGAGTTGGCTCTAGCCTGCTAGCGCCGACGAAAGGCGTTAAGTTGGCACCGAGCTTAACACTTGCAACACTATTTTAAAGTAGCGAAGGCAGCGCTCCTGTCTGAAGTGTTGGATAAGTCAAGTCTGGAAGTTTTAATGTGGTCGGCCAGTCGAACGCGACCCTTGCCCATATAGTCATATTTATTGTTGAATTACAACTTGTAGGTTTTCGCTTGAAACGGTGGGGACTGGGGGTAGGCTCAACAGTAAACAACAAGAAAGTTGCACGCTGTGTGACTTCGTCTTTGGAGTTCTGCTCGTTGTTGAATAACATCAATTTTTATTCACTGTATTTGAAATTGGTGTTTTAGAGTGCTTACCAGCGTTTCCGTAACCAAAGGCGCAATCCTCGTTTATTAAGGTTCACCCACACCACCGCAGACATGTGTCAACAATGTTGCGCTTTATCAGATTGCTGCGAATTTTCCTCGTCATATCACAGCTTCGTGCATCTGCGCGAGTTCCCATTTTGTTGAATATTTGCGCACAATTTCGGTTGCGAATAATGCTGAATTCAAGCTTTATTCTTCTGCTCTCTATCCGCAGTACTATTCAATTAAATGATACAACATTTTACTGCTTTCTGCTACTTATAAACTTTAGAGAAGTACACAGCTTTCTATCATGGTTCTAATTCACGGCAAGTTAGAAGAGTTATGCGAAACTTGACTAGTGACGCATGGAAAACAAAATGATGTGCCGGCGCAATAAGATAAAGGTTTACCGTGCGTGATGGCTTATATTTTACCAACTATTCTGGTGGAGAAGCAGTTGTGTTTGGAAAGATGAGACAACGTACGAACACTTGGCCCTGCGGCATAGGGAACAAAGACAGCTAAGGTAGCCATCTCTCCATCGCTGTAGTACATTGATGTCCTGTCCATAATTTTATCGATCTATAGGCAAAATTAGGTATTAGCCGTGTCATCAACTACATTTTATTTCCTTGGTTCGAGTTAAATTTTCATAAAATTAAAATAAACTTCATAATAGTATCTTCGTACTGTACATCTGTTTACATACTTTCAGGAACTTTTCAATCTTGATACCGCCATATAAACCTTCTCGCTGAAAACGGGATTTTTGAATTTGAAAATGTATTTAAATTAGAAAATACATTTGAATTTTAGGAAACAATTGAATTTGAAAAAACATAGATTTGAATCTGAAAAATTCATTTGGGCTTGAATAATACATTTGAGTTTGAATAATACATTTGAGTTTTAAAAAGTACATTTGAATTTGAAAACACACTTGAATTTGAAAAATATTTAAATTTAAAAAATAGATTTGGAGCTTAAAAATACATTTGGATTTGACAAATAGATTTCAATTTGAAAAACTACATTTGAATTAAAAAATATTTGAATTGGAGAAAAATACATTTGAATCTTGGAAATACTTTTGAATCTAAAAAATCAATTAAGAAATATTTTGTCTTCTTCCAGAACAGCACTTTATTTATTTTAAGAGAAACTTTTAGTTTCAGCAGCAACTTCAAATGTTCCGTCTCTTTCTGCTTAAAGCTATATAAAAACGCTTAAAAATCAAGATGATGTATTTTGTATGAACCTTACGGGGTATGAACCTTTGTATGAACCTTACCTTGCTTCTTGGGGAGCCCAAGAAGCAAGAAGCGTTACAGGAGGACTCACTTAAGACCAGTATCGAAACGTGACGTCACAGCGACCAGCGGCACGGTCTGTAAGCACCCGTACTATATAATAATTCACGTCGTGTTTTTATTTATTTATTTATTTACAGCTATATATATATCTTTCCTGTCACGCTCTATGGGAATAAGATAGAAGAAAATTCAGGTACCGAAGACGGTATCTTGGATATGGGGGTCGCACTTGGGAGCTCCAGCTGAGGGACCTGAGCCTGCCTGCATGATCGTGTGAGGACATATTCATTGTTTTGAGTTGCTACAGGAGATATCACTTACCTACGCCTCATGATATATTTATCCAATCTTTTAGGCAGAATGCTCAATTTTCATTAAAGAAGCCTTCTGAGCAGTAATAAGCACAGGAGACAGCGAGGGTTTTCCTGAGGTGCTTATTTTCTACCGTCATCTATAATGACGGCCCGGGCCACTAGTTTTGTACAATATCGTGAAAAGTTATCAGTAGCAACTTTCAAGCCCTTAAATACATAAATAAAGTAAGAGATTATATATACTAATTGTACAATAAACTTAATGATTAATAAAAATTGCAATGGAGACTGGTGGTAACTTTCACAGCACCAGAGGCAAAATCTGCATGGGCAGGTATGGCCCCCTGAATTAATTTCTTTAAAGTGAAGCCTTATGTGCACCTCATATTTAGCTTAACTGCTCGTCGCAGAACAATTTTTAGCGTATCACGGTTTTTTTCAACTATATTCATGCAACCACCGCTTCTGACTGGCGAACAATTTGAGCTGCAACTATATACACAACACGGTACAATGGTTGTCAATTACAAGAAGTTTAAGCAATAGCTGTTTATTGTTTCTTGCATCAACAATGTAACACTTCTTATATTCTTAGTAGGATTAAAAATGCCAAACCGACGAAAGTCTGAGGTCCAACCTTCTAATACTCCGACTGGTCGATGTGACGTCATGAGCCAACACGCGGTCACGGCTAAGTTTTATTTTTGTCCACTTGTGTCGTCCCGTTACACTCTCCACTTCACGGGTAAACTGGTCTCACGTGGTTCGGCAGAGGTAAACACTCAAAATACATGCTGGCTGCCTGCACTACAATTTTTAGGATAACAATAAAAAAATCATTTATTGTTTCAATTTGAAAGGGCCGATGAATACGGGAATGCACGAATAAAACAGTTAGGGTTCACCATCTCTGTCAGGTACCTGCGAGCGAAGTAAACTCTCGATGAGAGAGTTTCATATCACGACAGTCTTTTGCTCTGCGGACACACTTAACAACAGTTCAAATGTCACGTACGTTCATGCAAACACACCTGGGTACGTATCAAAAGAAATTCTATAACGTAATCCGTCATATTAGTTTGCTTTGCTAGTGTCGCATGTGAGGTTTCGGATTTCACTTCAACCTTGCAGAAAAATTGCTCTCAGAAGTGGTGCTTGATCGGATAATGCAACACGTTCGTATGCTGTGCAGTACGAACGTGGAGAAAGCAAGTAAACGTTCGAATCGACCTTTAGAGTTTCCGCAGCCTGAGGGCTAACAACTGCATTGTTGCGACAGTTGTGCTCATGAACACTCAATACATGATGAGCTGCAGCATAGCTGAGTTGTGGTGCAATGAATCTCTCGGGGCGACGCAGCATCCGTTGTTGTACGGTATTCCCCAGCTTCTGCTCGGCATAGAGTAAACAGCATGCAGAAACTGCTGCGTCATTCAGCAACAGTTGTGCTTGGGAACAACTTTTTACACTGGCTAGTATACTCTTAAGCCCGGTGCCCACGTAACAAGTTTCGCTGCCGCTAGCAGCCTAGAAGCAACTCTTCTAATCAGTGTACGTAGCCGCGGCACGGCTTCATCTTGCGTAAACTTAAACTGCATAAAAAATTTTCGAAAATCTCAGCCGCTACTACAATTTTTACACCATGCCGACTGGCAGTGGAAAACTTTTAACAATAACTCCTAATTATGAGCCGTCCAACGCCACAAAGATTGATATTTTAAGAATAAGTCTAAAATGTTCATAAAGATCACGCTGAAATCTCGGCCACGACTACGCAGTCGGAATAATTGAGTTGGCTCTAGGCTGCAAGCGGTAACGAAAGTTGTAACGTGGGTATCAGGCTTTAAATGAAAGACTACCACGGAGGACAACGGTAAGTCGCGAAAGAAGAGGAAGAACAGTAGAAAGACTGTTAGTAGTTTCAGTAAGAAGCTTAAAAGTCAAATATGCCGAAACTAAGCATTTCCGACGAAAAAGTTATTCATGAAAAAGTTTCAAAATGCCTTCCATTACCTAAATATGTAAACAAAAATACTTAATTCGAGTGTGGTCCAATTCTAGACTAATACCCAGGAGATGTTCCTATAATGTGCTCATTGTAGACGATTAGTGGTTAACCTATTTACAAAAAAAGTTCTTCTTTCATTAGTTATTTCAATTTGGTATGAGTAACCTACAAACACTAAACGACAGCTGGACGAATACGGTATACTCGGGTTAGTATCTCACCGGGTTAGTTTTTTGTTTTACAAGTTAGTATCATACCGCCGACTATGAAAATTTGCAGTTGTCTTATTCCTGCCAGAAAGGCTGATTAAATAATTCATGAAAAAGGGTTAACGGATTTAATTCCGTTAACGAAAACCGGCAATGCAACTGTTTTCATCTGCATCCGTGAAGTGCAACTGCTCTGCATCCGTGAAGTGCAGCTGCTCTGCATCCGTGAAGTGCAACTGCTCTGCATCCGTGAAGTGCAACTGCTCTGCATCCGTGAAGTGCAACTGCTCTGCATCCGTGAAGTGCAACTGATCTGCAGCCGTGAAGTGCAACTGCTCTGCATCCGTGAAGTGCAACTGCTCTGCATCCGTGAAGTGCAACTGCTCTGCATCCGTGAAGTGCAACTGCTCTGCATCCGTGAAGTGCAACTGCTCTGCATCCGTGAAGTGCAACTGCTCTGCATCCGTGAAGTGAAACTGCTCTGCATCCGTGAATTAAATCCGATAGCTCTAGGAAATCCGCCTCTCCACTCCTATCCAGAAACGTGCAGTCATTCATTTATAGACAGCATTCCATCGGAGCCTAACTTAGGGAAATCCGTTTGTCTCTGATGTAATGAAGATCGGTATATTTATTCGTTTACAGTATTCCTGCCAGACCCGCTGGCACCTATGTATGCTCGTACTGTATCGGAAAATCATAAGCATTTGTCTAAAAGCTACCAGTTCATAGTAGTAGTGAGTAGTATTCGGCAATCCCTTTATAATTCTATTTTCTGTTCTATTCTATTCTATTTCTATTTACCTTCCGTGCTTACGGCGACTCGGGAAAGTCCGCTTTTCTCTCATCTAATGAGTATATTTATCTGATTTATATATTATCTATTGTTTATCTGTTAATAGCAAAGTGCTAACACGGTAACACCTATGCCCTCATCTCATCTTACTTCAATAGGGAAATCCGTTAAGCTCTCATCCATTAAACAAATCGGAATAAACGCAAGCCACTTTCAGGATGTTTGCCTTATTGAACTGGAGTTTCCGGCCGTCCCGCCGGAAATTGAAAATAGTACTTACTTAAAACAACTCTCGTACTAGTAGTCAATCTAGAAACTTGAGCTCGTCCATCCTCTGGTATGGGGCCAGGCAACCCCAGGGGCCCGAGTAGGTTACCTCAGCCATTAAGCTAGGTTGTCACTCACGGAGTTTTGGCCCCGATGTGGCACGGCGTGACACCGTGCCATGCCGCGACCAATTTTGACCATTTTCACGCGTCATGGCTCGGGTCCCGTGATCTTATCACGACGCGTGACACGGCGTGGCGCGTCTTGCGACACGGTGTGGTGCGACGACTTGTCCCGACCGGTTCCGACTCGCCACGGAGAGAGAACGGCGAGGGGGGGGGGGGCGAGGCATGAACAGAGTCACGGTGTGCTGTGGCGCGTGACACGGTGTCTAGCTGTGTACAGTATATATAAATAAAGCTCTTGCACTCATTTTCAACATTGCTGGCCACCATGAAAAGATGCATCAAGAAATACCAGAGGTCAACAGAGTGATAGCAGGTATCCTGTTGATTGCTGCACTTCTGCACGTTTGTGAGGAGAAAACCCAAAAGACTGCAGCGACCACCTATGAGGCGCATGAAGATTATGGGGACAAATTTCAAAAGTGGACATTCATCACATTTAGTATTTTTGTTGACATATTTAGGCAAAATAAGGCATTCTAAGACGTTTTTCATGAATAACGTTTTCGTCGCAAATGCTCAGTTTTCGGGATACTTGACTTTAAAGTTCCCATTGTTCCTCTGACAGATTCGCCATTACAGCCATGTTGACTTCTACTTTTGTTTATCAACAAAGGAGCGATGATCGCACGCGTGTTTGCACACGAACTAATTGTGCAATCGCGAGCTTATTTTATTGAAATATAAACGTAATATAAGAAGTTTTTCACGAATAAGATTTTCGTCGGGAACTTTGAAGTTCTGTTTACATACATTTTTGGAACACGACCAGGCCCACACTACTGGAACGCGCATTATGCAGTCTTCCACTGCCGGCAGTGGTGGCGTTTGTTTCTTGCCTTATACATTAAGTTTACCAGAATTGGTGGTTGACATATTAGGTAGAATAAGGCATTCTAAGATTTTTCTAGAATAATGTTTTCATCGCACATGCTTACTTTTAGAGGTAGAGGTAAAGTCAACTTAGACCACACCCACACCTTGGAAACCCACATGTACTGGTTTGTGCTGCGGGTATAGGCCCACTGGCTCCAGATGAGTAAGTGTAGTCACAGTCGCCCTCGGGTCATCAAGAACTATGGCGCCAATTTGACGGAAGGAACAAATGACCCGATACCCCGCCCCCCTCATCTCTGAGGAAAGCAGTTCTACCACAGCGCTGAGCATGCACACACAACTTGCCGAGTCAGCACACCAAGATCAGCAAAGAGCTCGAGTGTCTGGCGGAGTATCGAACCAGCGAGCGATACATGGTGTTAGAGCTGAGAACGGAAGCATGCAGGTACTTGACTTTGAAGTTGCCGTTGTTTCTTGTGAAAGAATTAAAGATACCCCATTACGGCCGTAGCGCTCCATCTAGAACGAAGCCTCGTAATAGTTTTTCGGCTACAATGTGGCTCTTACTCATTAAGGTCAGGCAAGCAAGGACTGGTTTTGCTAATATTATGCGAAAAATATGTAAAAAGCACAGTGTAAAGTGATATCATGCTAGTCGAAATGGCGGATCTTTTCTCTCATAGAAAAATACCGGGAACTTTAAAGTCAAATATCTAGAAAACTAAGCATTTGCAGCGAAAACGTCATTCATGGAAAGCATCTTAGAATGCTTTATTTTACCTAAATATGTCAACAAAAGTACTAAATGGGATTACTGTCCACTTTGGAAAATTAACCGATTATGGTGTGCAACTTTAGACCGATCAGCAGTCAGAAATTTATCCACAGTCAGAAATAAATCCTTCACCGCACCATGTATGCAGGCACCGTGCCAATAGCGTGGCATACCGTGCCAGTATGCAAGACGAACCGTGTCGGGCCCTCCTATCAGCTGCTAAGCACCACATCCCGGCCGGTTATCGTAAAGAATATATCCCCCGACTCACTCCGGACGCCAGCGACGCCATCTCCCGTAGCGATCACCTTCGCTCCACGACTCCCCACGACCCCTCCCTTCTTCAGTTACAACAAGAAGTGGATCGCCTCATCTGCGGTGAGGCCCAAGAGGCCTGGAAACAAACGATCCAAGGTTGCGATCCCAAGAGCAACCCCAGTAAATTCTGGTCTCTGCACCGCTCACTATCAGGCAAGCAGTCCTCTGTCCCTCGCAACCAGCCTATATCTTTTGGACCCACACGTTCACCCACAACGGCGATATAGCCAGGAGCTTTTGAAAGCAATTTACTGAAACCTCTCCCCCTGCTCTAGCTACCTCGCCTAGACTGGCCAGGCGTCTACTTCGAGAGCGCCACCCCATTGCTCACAGTTTCTCCACAGCTGTAGGCCCAGACCAACTGTCCATTCTTCATCTTGGGCATGTGGGCCCACAGGGTATCATCTATCTTACCAGATTATACAATCTCTCCCTTGCTCATGCAGACATCCCCGCCTTATGGAAGTTAGCTGCCATAATTGCCATCTTAAAACCATCTAAACCTGCGGATAAAATATCATCTAACCGCCCAATATCACTCCTGTGTCCCGCCGTGAAAGTCTTGGAGCGCCTTCTCCTGCCTTTCATCAGTGAGGCCTACCAACCAGCCCCTCACCAACACGGCTTCCGGCCCATGCACTCCACCACATCTGCTCTACTTTTTTTGGCCTTCCAAGCAACCCGCAGTATGAATAAACCTAAACCCCACGACCGCACGGTGGCTTTGCTGATTGACTTCAGCAAAGCGTTCGACACCGTTCCCACTGAGGGCCTCCTCTCCTCGGTTTCCGGCACCACACTCCACCGCAACGTTGTAAGATGGCGCGCAGCTTATCTCAGGGGACGAGCAGCCTGCTGCCTCTATAACGGTTTCCGCTCACAGTTCCGGGCTGTCAAGGCGAGGGTTCCTCAGGGCTCGGTCGTCTCGCCCTCCCCTGTTCAACCTCTACGTCTTCGACTTCCCATCCCTCGGGACCAGCTCTGCTGCCCCTCTGTAACAGCTTATGCCCACGATTTCACTGTCGTGGCGTCCCATCAAGATCCTCTCACTGCTGCTGCCGCTCTCTCGGATCACTCTGCCTCAGTCAGCAATTGGGTAGCAAACAAGGGCCTTACCATATCAACCTCCAAATCCAACTCAACTCTATGGACAACCGACACCCATCAGTCAACACTTGACCCCGGCATCATTATGAACGACTCTGCCCTGCCTCTGGAGCGCCGCCCAAAAATCCTCGGCGTCACTTTTGACACCCCCTTCACCTTTACACCGCACATCACTTCCACAGCCGCTCGAGCCTCCAGCCGCCTCAGACTGCTCAAGGCCCTGGCGGGCACTCGCTGGGGCCAGTGCAAGGAGACCCTGCTTCTCATATACAGGGCATTTGTCCGACCTCTCATCACCTACGCGGCTCCAGTATGGTATCCTGGGGCTCGCCAGTCCGTGGTTCGAAAGCTGCAGACGGTTCAAAACGCCGCTATCCGCACCGCGACCGGTTGCCTCCGCATGGCTTCCTTGGACCATCTCCACGCTGAGTCCAAGATGCTGAAGAACGATCAATTCCTCGACCTCCAGTGCCGTCAATACCTTGTTTCCGACCTTTGTCCTGAACACCCAGCCCACTCTGTTGTCACCGCACAGGCTGGCCCCCGTCTCATCCGCCACAACTTAGCAACCAAATTTCAACCCGACATCAACCACCTACTTACTGACAATATCTAGCCTTCCCCAGAGTACCGCTGAGCGATTTCCTCCCTCCATCGATCTGCCGTGCAAGCTTCACTAGACCACCTACCCGTTAACAGGGTTTTGGGCTCTGCCCCACCGGAGATTTCGCCCGATCATGTGGTCCTCTCTCGTGCGGCCCGTTCCACTCTATCACAGTTGCGCTCGAGTTTCTGCTCTGCCCTGACGTCATACCGCCATAGGATCGGACTGGCGGAATCGGACTCCTGCCCCGAGTGCCACCTCGCCCCCCACACCGTCAACCACCTGTTTGAGTGTCCCGCCCACCCTACCGCCCTCCTCTCTATCTCTCTATGGGACAGACCTTTATCTGTGACTGACTTTTTATGCTCCCTGCCTTCCTTTTTTTACCTTCCGCCTCACGCCCGACCCCTCCGGAGCCACCCCCTAAGTAAATACAACAACAACCGTGTCCGCATCGTGACACGCCGTACCACACGTCGTAGCAAGTCGTGAGAGGTGACACAAGCTGCGAGACGCACCGCGGCGCACCGTGCCATCCTCAAAAATGCTGCGGCATGTCACGTCGTGGCGCACGCCATATCCCTTTGTCACGAAAGTTGGCACGGCTTATGGCAGGACGCCTGGACTCTGCGACAAAATTTCAAATTTTTGTTAAATTTCCAGACGCTGTGACACTCGACCCGACCTGTCGCGGTGTGTGGCACGCTATGACACGGTGTGTGGAACGGGCTGGCATAGTGTCACGCCGTGCCACACAGTGACCAAAACACCGTGAGTGTTAACCTAGCTTTAGCTAGGCCTTCGGGACGTCTCTCTTTCGTGGTCACTGAACTTCCTTCCTGATTTCATACTCCTACTTGCTCATGCTTTATTCTCTTCTTCCTCTTCTTTCCCAACTTGTTGTTCCCATGTGCGTCGATCATGTGTGGTAACACTTTTGTAAATGGGTTCCCCGTTTCACTTGGCTTACTATATGTTCCTTGCTCTTTCCTTTGTGATATCGTTCTACTCGAAAACGGGGGCTTAAACTTCCTAACTATAATTAATTAACTAAGATCTAGCTCAAGTAGTGGAGACAATGGAGAGGAAGCCACTGAATGTTATCCAAGATTTGTCGCTGACCACCAGAACGTGGCCAACCGCTCGTCGAGATAAGGAATCCTTGATATTCAGCTGATCGGGTCGAAGCCAGCGTACCTGCCTGAAGCTCTGGAGAAGTTAAACCTCAAATTCTTTATTAAGCTGCTTAATTGAACAAGTCTAATAATCTATGAGGATTTCTAATATTTTGAATATGCACATAGAAAATAATGTACCTCTAGTTAATGCTACCAAAATACTCTTAACTGATTACTTCTCTAGGTTGCAAGGACCAAGTTGTCATTAAATTAGATTCGATCGATGGCAGTAGACGGACCAACAAGTCCATAACTAGAGAGTAGCGGAGAGTCAAGATCCGGCCCTCTATGAGCTATTACCATTATGTCAGTATCATCAAGACATCTGAGGAAGAATAGAAAAAAACTCAGCCAAGGAGTTGATGGAGTAAGCACGATTAATTACTACAAAACCGCGAGGGCTAGGATGTCAATTTTTTTTTTTTTTAGTTAGAGCATGAAAGCTAGACGATTAGGGTGGCTTCTAAAAATTTGATCGTCACGAGTTAGTGAGTTATGGGAAAAGAGTTCGTAGCTGCGGAGGATGTTGCTCTCAGTGCTTGGCACGAGTTTTCAAAGCGTTGACTGTCTATGCACCGACAATTTGGAGAAGAGTATGTTCGAAATGTTCACTATGAAGTACGAAAAAACTGTTAGCTTAGAGTAAGTCCACAATTTTTGCTTGATATTTTAGCCGTGGTTTCTGAAGCAATTATCAACGTCTCGGTCAAGAAGTCCTGTTGTAAGCACTTCGTTAAAACCATCCAAGCACTAAAATGTTTCTTCTGGTTGCCCCTGATTTGTCTTTGCTCGAGAGACATGAGTTCGACTTCCTGTAGGGAAACTCGTATAACATATTTTGCAGCTGAGGTATCATCTTCGTTTCTCTGTGTTGGATTCTTTCCATTAATCGATATCGTTGCACTGACCAGAATTGAACAGCAAATTCAAAATGCAGGTACATCAATGCTTCGTAAAAGAAGTGATTGTGTCCTTGGATTTGTACTCGAAATTCCTGGTAATGAATCTCAGGACTCTGCTGGCCAACTCACACTCATATCAATGTACTGATTTGAGTTACAGTTTGTGTGCCATTGTTATTCCCAGGGCATGTTGATGGATGGCAGCAGCTAATTCTATCCCGGTCATTTCCAATCGGGCTGAGGGTTTCTACGGCCCAACGTGCATTGCAAAACATTTTTCGTCGCGAAAGCTCATCTGCCACGTTGCGGTCAATTCCATGAGGTGGTCATGGTCTTCTTGACTAGGTTGCGGGGGCGGATGGGTGTCGTCAGACTCAGATTCCTGGTCCACTTGTTTTTTAAACTATGACACCAACTCTTGGTCCTCCAGGTTTTTTTAATCCAATTCCCGACTTCTCGATACAACTAGCATTTAGCATGACTATCCATTTCTTGAACTGCTCTCTACCATTATATACACGCACATATAACTTGAGAGTATATCTTTTTCCATTTCAATGATATTTGAATTTACTAGTATCATTTCGGCCCTAAGTTTTTCACATATATAGTTCACAAGTAATTATCACCGAGATAAACTGTTCATACAAGCTAAGAACTGAATGCCAAAAATACGATTATACACCATCATTAGGCTTAAGAAAATAGCATGTCGGCATTCGCTATGTAATTCTTTATTATTTGCACTATCTGGATTCTTAAATTTTCAAGTTTGTTCACAATCTGGAAATAATTGACCCTGCAACCCTGCTAGTTGGAGCTCGGTTCTATCCCTGGCAGATACAGCAGGATGGCATAATTTAGCTGCATCTGCAAATTTGCTAATTTTACTGCGGTAGTTACAAGATCAAGATTTCTGTTTGAATTATGAACAGAAATGGGCTAAGCACGCAACCTTCTGAAGCCCCAGCTGAGACCGGCGTCCAATCGTAGACCTGGTTAATTTTGGCGGTACAATTGCCATAATATTCGTAGCTACAGCGCAGACATTGTTGTCTAGACCCTAAAATATAAGCAGCAATAATGTTTGTAATTGAAATAGCCATTGTTTTGTGATGCCCGGCTCTTAACCCTTTTTTCGAGTTTCAGCAGACTTTGTTCTTTCGTTACTGTGGACGCCCAAAACGTTAGTAGCTAAAGCGTCTTTACTTTTTTGCTATTGATAACCCACAACTGTTAGTGTAGCGAGAGAAAATCCTTTCATTAACGGCATTTAGGATTAATTGCGTATAGGCAGCTTCGGTTCATTTTTTATGCTTGATTAGCACACAGGATGCTGACTTGGTACCCGACTCGCGCTAACGTTGAGCAACTTCAGCGTAGGTAAATTCCCCTGCTGCCCGGCCACCTTGGCCTCCATCCGAGAAAGATATTAGGTAGTTTTCGCCTGGCACGGTGAAGGCGAGTTAAGCTTAACCTAAAAGGCCTGACTTAACCCAACCTTCACACAGATAGGTTGCTTTCATCCCGTCGGATCGAGTTTCAGATGTAAATCCTGAGAAGATTGCTCTTCAGACTCCTGAAAATTCAAGCCTACCTTGTAAAGTGGAGTTTTTGGTCGTTTGAATCGCACTAGGGGTTTTGTCTAACACCTGCAATACTGCCAAGACAGTCGAAACCATCGCTCTTTTTTGAAGTACCAGAGAAGTCAGATCTATTGGGATTACACCCTCACCGTGCCAATTGATGGCGCCTAGAGAGTTTAAAAGCGCTGCAAAAGCTCAATAGTTTGCGAAGCCAAATGGCTTTAGTCACAAATAATTCGAATGTCAGGCCTAGAGAATCGGTAACTGGAGCCGTGGATGACTTGGTTGGATGTATCAAGTCCACTGCAATACTACATTCCGTTCTATTCATAAAACAAGTTTGAGCAGAAGAAGGTCTGCAATGCCACGAAATTATTACGCTCTGAAGGCCATAAAGACGTTAATCATTTGTTGCGTTCAGCGTCCGAAAGCGTTACTGTTCGAACAAGAGAAGAGTACGAATCTCTTCAAGTTATAATTAATTCCAAATTTGAACAGACTTCAGGAAATTCACGATTGATACGCTTTAAGAAAACTGCTTGGCGGTAAATATTTTGAGAAATCCTTTTAGTAGACGCATTCGAAAGTTTTACAGCATGAACGTGGCGCAAAAGACAAGCGTGAGAACCAGACTTAAAGTAAGCTAACACGAAGGCTAACATTTAGTTAAAACCCAAAACCGACTTTATGGCACAACAAAACATTCAAACGTTAAGTAGTAGGTATGTAGGGCCTACGGGAAATGAAAGAACCAGACTTGAGAACCCTATTTCCTATGAAGTAAGTATTCATCGTTTGACCTTCAAAACCTATACGGTTTTAGAAAAGCGTCTCAATTCCAATAGCTGAAATGCTTTTGGTATTTAAAGCGACTTATCACATTGGCTCACGACTTCAAAGAAAGAACAGTCATTGTACATTAGGGAAAACACCGTGAAACTAAGCTTGATGAATTGTATTGATGTCATTAAACGCACGAACTAATTACTGTCCCAATCAGAACTTTAGGTTGATGGAATAATATATTATACGAAGTTAATTAATTGATGATAGGCTATGTGAGACATGGGGTTAATACTTACTCTTTTAACTGGTTATATATAACTAGGTTACGTTCAAGTTAGTGAGAATCGACTGAACAAACCTACGCGAGTTCTCATTTATTCAAGCATTTTCAATGACACGATAAGTAGGTTGGATTTCCCCTGGCAATAAAACAGAAACATTTGGTTCTGAATATGGAGGAAAATGCAGCCATAATTAACCGCCGTCGTCTTCGTGTTTATCTTCTATATACTTGCAATGCATCTTGCTGCCCAGCTATCAATTCATCCACTACTTCACGCTTTCTCTTAGTCTCCACGTCACATCACCTTCATCTGTGCAAGTGTAAATCACGCTAGAACAATTTTGAAATCGTGAGAGAAATGTATACTAGTTGAAGCACAAACAGCCGCAAGTTAGAGAGACAGGATGATGGCGCAGGGCGCCGGCAGATAGCAGACAGGATGCCGTCTAGCACTTTTGATAGAGAACGGCCGTGGCAGGGCCACAGAAGCATGTTGTTCTAAGAAGCTCAAGTCGTGGTAACAGCGAAGAATTCTGAGAAGCAGCAACGAAAAGGGCGAAGAAAGTTTTCCCTGCAACTACCAATGAACCCGATGGTGGATGCGCTATCGTTGTCTGCACCGACATTGACAGAACCGCACACTGAACCCCGGCGCCGACGTAACAACTTTCGTTGCCGCTAGCAGCCTAGAGCCAACTCAACTAATCAGTTTACGTAGCCGCGGCAAGGCTACAACTTGGACGTAAAACTTGACTGTATAAGAAATTATCGAATATCTTAGTTGCTACTGAAATTTTTACAAGTGGCAGTGAAGAACTGTTACCTTTCACTCCTAATTATTTATGAGCAGCTCAAGTCCACAAAAATTTAAATTTCAAGAAATAGTGTACGACTTGCATAGAAGTCATGCTGAAGTCACGGCCACGACTACGAAGTCGGCTTAGTTGTTGGACCTAGGCTGCTAGCAGCAACGAAAGCTCTTACATGGGCACCGGGCTTTAAGTCGCTACACCAATTGCGAGAAGTAACAACGAACAGGGCGACGAAACTTCCATGTAAGATTACAAAGGAGTTCATACGACAATAGATACAGGATTGATATAGTTTGTACAGCTATTGGCAGAATGCGACTGAGCTCAAGCTGAAGCAACAGCAATTCAGATTCAACGACAGCGAAAGGGGCGCAGAAAACTATCGACAGCGAAAGGGGCGCAGAAAACTATCTCTAAGATTACCAGGGAACGACAATGGATAGAAGTAGTAGTATAAAATTTAACTAGCACATCAAGGACACAATGTCTATATCGCGCCGAACTATTCCTGTGGTTTAACACAGGCTCGTGTGCCTCTAGGACGCGAAGTATATTTCGTTTCAATTATTATCAATCATTTTTATTTCGGCCTTTCTGCCGGTAGGTCTAGGTGGTCAGTGCGCAACTGACAGAAAAAAGGCGAAAGTTGTGCATCTCCAACCCCCGGGCACGGCTGAACGCTTTCGCTGGCTACGCCGCAAAGGGGAAGGAAACGAAAAACAAGCAGGAAGAAGGCTAGCAAGAATAGATCAGCCACCTCGATCAGCGGCCCACCTCCCGAAACAGAAGGGAGAGCCTACCGAAACAGAAGTGAGAGCCTACCTAACTTTACAAAACTAACCTCGTAAGTAGAAACTGCGGCAAGCTGCAACATCCCCTGCGGAGAAGGCACTAGGGACCCTTGGGGTTGTGAGGCCCAAATATATTGTGACAATGGATACATATATAACAGAGGTTATTGCCCGCGCCGATATTGGCAGCCGAAACGTTAAAGGTAAAGGTAAAGTCAACTTAGACCACACCCTCACCTGGGAAACCCACATGCACTGGTTTGTGCTGCGGGTATAGGCCCACTGGCCCCAGACGAGCAAGTGTANAATAACCCGAGACCCCCACCCCCCTCATCTCTGAGGAAAGCAGTTCCGCCACAGTGCCGAGCATGCACACACAACTGCCGAGTCAGCACACCAAGATCTGCAAATAGCTCGTGTGCCATGGGGAATCGAACGAGCGATACAAGGTGTTGGAGCTGAGAACGGAAGCATGCAGCTACCGTTGACGTAAATTGGATCGACTTCGTCAGCAAGGCAGTTACTTGTTATTCTATGACTAGCATAAATTAACTGAGTGTAATATTAAAAGATAATTTTAGACTGATAGAAAACTAAACTTGCGATGTGTTGCGACAGAAAAATACAGAATATATAATGGTAGAGCATGGGGCGTGCCTGAGGCTTCTGTCCAGCAAGTGTACCTATAATAATTTAGAACAGGCATACATATTAGGTGTACCAAAAAGCTTATTTTTAGCTATTCTACCTGAGCTAATGCTGGCAACGCACTATCCCGAAACAGAAAAGAAAGCCATATGAAGCATCTATGGAGTACGGACTCGAAGCAAAACTGTAGCCCGTAGATACAGAGCCCTCTAACGCGACTTTAAGCAAAATTAAGTGTATTTTATGTTGCAGTTAAACGAAACTGATCAAATGATCTATCGGGTCATCCCATTAGTAATGTTTTTCAATCGTAGTAGTATATATTATTATTATTAGGGCTGTGGCAATATGCATTTAGAGATATGCTGTTTATGCTCTAAAAATATGCTTTATATGCCCTAAAAATATGCTTTTCATGCTCTAATATATGCTTTTGATGCTTATTGTGCTCTAAAATATACATATAGGCTATGCCTATCATTCTTTCGTTTTCCAATCCACATCATGATTTCTCAGAATAAGAAAGGAATTTTCCTTTTAAGGAGGTAACTGTATGAAAATTTCGGAAACGTTAGTAGTATAGTACACCTTAATAACTTTGAAGATACCATGCACCATATACCTACCTTGAGAGTCTTCGGAAGAAGTCCAGGTGACGTTTCTCACATCACCTCACGTGTGTGGAGTCACTCTGCTGGGTGTCTTCTGTAGTGCCGCAGTTTGAAACCAAAGAGAGAGCCAGCAGAGAATTATATCCATAGTGCACGTAACCGCTGACCGCTGGTCTATCTGGTATTCTTCTTAAATGTGAATCCAGCAAATTTTTGAATTCTACGGTTTGATATCAGTGGCGTTTCGAATATGCCGAGGCATTTTGTTAAACAATCTTGCTCCTCGTACAGCAAAGCTATTAGAATATTTTGTGGCCACAGCTTTTCCACCATCTCTGCGTGGGATACGGATAT
>LQNS02278160.1:22949275-22965441 GCA_001587735.2 Parhyale hawaiensis
GCTCTCCAGCAACCAATCAGCCTCCTACCTACTGTGCTCGGATCTGCGCTACGCAGTGTCCTGTGTATCCTAATAGAACGTTTCTCGGTCACTGTACAGCTACATAAATAGCTCTTTATCGCAAGAGGTCTTTTATGTGAGGGGGGGGCAAAGTAATCAATTTTGGACAGATTGTTTTGAAATTTGCATAGTATAAGTATTTTTGAAAAAGAAACACATTTTGCTTTCACAAATGTTTGGATTTAAGTCTTAGTTTTTGAGATAATGAGAAATATTTATAAATATAGCTATATGCATTATTTTCCAAGTTTCTAAGGAATAGAACTCAATGATTTTTCGTGCTAGGATAATAGCAATGACAGTTTTGGAATCCTTGAAGCATTCCTAACAAAACTATTGAGCAGGATTTTCCTTTTTTGCCTTAAATTTATTTTTTTCAACGCAGCTTAAAACCCAATTTTTTCCCTTACATTTTAGTTAGGAAGTGATCAGACAATAGAAAATGGAGAGGCCAGGTAGGTAATTTTGTTAAGAATGTTGCAAGGTTTCCAGAATTGTCATTGTTTTTATTTTGTAGCATGAAATCTCATTGAGTTCTATTCCTTTGAAATTTAAAAAATGCATAGGTATATATGTATATATTTCCAATATCTCAAAAACTAAGGCTTAAATCTAAGAAATTGTGAGAGCAAAATGTGTTTCTTTTTCAAAAATACATATACTACGCAAATTTCAGAACAATTGGTTCAAAATTGAATATTTTGCCGCCATGCTCCCTCACATAAAATGTCTTCATGTCCTCAATTTAATCTCCCAAATGATGCAAAATATTGTATATGTACAATACACCTAGCATCTTTAACTTGATATGTTTATACTAGCTAAAATTATTTGGACATGTTTAATGTTTATGTTGCGCGCATTTGGTGGATTTGCGCGATTGATCGATCGTGCTGCGCGTTTGGTGTATGTTGTAGGTATTAGGCCGTAATTTCGGGTAAGTTGGACTATATTCGGGTTTGATGTCTGGTAGGTTAGGGGAGGCAAGGACTGTTTTTTTTTGTTTTCCATTTTAAAATATTAACGATTCACCAAACGTGCATCGCTGTCGATCGTGCAAATCCACCAAACGTGCACAACATTTACATCAAATAGCTACTTGTTGGACCAAGGAGTTGGAGTCGGAAATTCTGGAGGACCAGGAGTCAGAGTTGGACCTTGAACCATCAGACTCCGCAACCCTGGTTTATAACCTAGGTTTGGTTAAAACAGATTTAAAAGGGGTGTCCATCGCACTGTGCCATCATTGGGTATTTTATCGCATAGGAAAATAATAGGATTGTTTTTTTTTTTTCACTATAACTTAAAAACTAGTGTTGTCCAACAAAAACGGACTTCAGATTTGGATACTGCACGTCAAATTATGCTATACAAGAAAAAAACACTTTTTTTGGATGCCAATAAACTACAATAATCCCAAAAACTGATATGCTCAATAGAAAGAGTAATATTTATTTACCAAATACTATCAATGGGAAGCTTCTAGCACAGTAGCACTAACAATTGCTGTGCAGCAGCTAGTTTACCCATCTTCTATAGCAAAATTTGGTAAATATTAGTCTTATTCCCCACCCGAGTTATAGATTAGATAGGCGGCAGTAGATGAACCAAAAGGCCCATTCCCAAAGAGACACAGGGACTTACTCCCCAGCCCTCTATGAGCTATAGCCATCCACCCTGGCCCTCTATGAGCTATTGCCATATAAAAAAGTGATTTCTAGCATAAGTGGGGCGTGCTGTAAACAAAAATATCCATTTTTTGTGGAAATTAGGCAAACCAGGCCTACGCCTTATCTAACCTGCCTGATATTATGGAGGGGTTCAAGTCTAACTACCCAATAGTATGGCCTAAAAAGAGGTGAATCTGGAGGGATTTATGCCTAACTACCCAACAGTATGGTCTAAGTGGGGCGAATTTGGCTCTTATGCATACGCATGTAACCTAACCTGAAGCAGCAGCACGCTCCGACAGGTCAATTATAACGCTGAAAAGACGGAAATTTGATAAAACTAAACTGAATTTCCCCAAATAAAGACCTATGTATTCTCAATCAGTAATTTACAACGAATCAAAATATATTAATATTGTTCTGAAGCTCAAGTGGGGGATAAGATGAATATTAGCCAAAAATTTTAGAAAAGTTTGCTATGAGTGAGGGTTAAACAAAATTGGTTCAGTACCAGCAATGGCTAATATTCATCTTATCTTCCACTTAAACATCAGAATTATATATTGATATATTTTGATTTGTTGAAAATTGCTGATTCAGAATATACAGGTCTTTATTTGTGAAAATTTTGTTGTATCAAATTTTTAGGGAATTATTTACTCTAGGTGAGCCAGTCTACTTTCTTTATTTATGGTGAGATTGTTATGAAACTCGCACAGTATACGTAAAATTGAATTTTAAGAACATTTTATTTACGCTAGTTTTTTATTTTCGCAATAGTTATTGATAACCTAACCTTACCTAACATAACTTAACCTAATCTACCCTAATCTTTTGTACACTAACCATAGTGTAACTCAAATTCAAGAAAAATAGAACAAAATGTTGTTCAAATTCAATTTACGTCTAATGTGCAAGTGTGATAACAATCGAACCATAAATAACAAAAATAAAATGTTCGTACTGTAAAATATACCAATAAGAACACGACATCACAACAAATTAAAGTCGAATAAAGTGCTGACAAACATTGCTACACCTGCACACACTACAACGTCCACCACTCAACTGCCAAAACTGCCAGCTGCCGAAATGCTGAGCCACCCTCACGTGTCACACATGGTTCTTATTGATTAAGACCAATGCGTCACACAAGCTTGTTATTGGTTGGAGCTCACACGTGAAGCAGGCTTGTGATTGGTAGAAATGAAGAAAGTTGAATGTCAGCATAACTTGAAAACTATTGCAAAAATCAAAAAATTTACAGGAATAAAATGTTCTTAAAATTCATTTTTACGTCTACTGTGTAAGTTTCAAAATGATCTGACCATAAATAAAGTCGACTGGCTCACCTAAATAAAAAATTGCCAAATTTTGTCTTTTCAGCTTCTTAATTGACCTATCGGAGCGCACTACTGATTTAGGTAGGTTACATGTATATGCGTAAGAGCCAAATTTGGGCCGTACTGTTACTTCTGTTTGCGAGTCAGACATAAACTCCCGGTGTTTATTGTAATGATGATGTAAGCAGAAAACAAATAAACTTATTTGCTCACTCTAAGGTTGTTGTGTTTACTCTGTGCTTCTTTGCATGATTTCAGCAATATCTTTGTATTTAAATGTTTTTGAGTTGTGACTTTTAACCCTTGTTGCAATTGTCATTTAAGCTATGATTGAGACTTGTAGGGTCATTGGTGGTAACCCTGAAATGCTGGTTACAACAGGTCTCTGGATTAACCTAAGGAGCACAAATTACAAAAAAATGAGGCTTCCATTAAAGTCAAAGGGTTTCTCTTTGTTACCTGATATACAAGTTTCAAGGAAATGGTCTGGTGATGGATATAAAACTACCCCAATCTGAATACCACCACTGTCTTGGTTACAGTCTCAAAAGCATGACAAGAATAATTTACCATACTTGGTTGCTTCTAGAGGTGATATTGTTGGGGCCCACGAGACTATAAATGTTCTAACTAGTTTTTGTTGGTGCCTTAAAATGCATTTGTATCCCCAGATTTTGGTACTTTTTATAATTTTTTTGCCAAGTTAACATAAATTATCAATTTTGTTGGACTTGCTGATATAGATGAATAATCTGCAGTAGAAACAGATCATTTCATGTATTATTTTTATCGGACAAAAATACAATTGTTGTTGAAACACTGTGTAGTTTCTTAACATAGTGCCGTCCTGGGTGATTCGGGACACTTGCCGAAACTCATTTTAAAAATTATTTTTCAAAAATCTGATTGTGCCATCATAAAACCTGACTTAATCTATAAGAAACAATAGTTTCATTAGAAAAATACTCAAGAAATGTGTCAACTATGCCTAAAAAACAATTTTTGACTCCCAAAACAACTTGAAAAAGTTGACTTTCAATTTTTGACAACTTTGATCTAGAGAGCACAATTTTTGAGTTAGACACTTCAAATTTTGACAGAATGTTTTCATGTTTGTTACAAGTGTGAAAAAGCATTTGGACTCCAGTCTAATATTTTGTGTTTGGCAACATGTTGAACTTGTCCAGATTTTGCCCCCCCTCCCAATGCGGGGTGATTCGAGACACTTTCAACAACTAAATTAAGCTATTGTATTAACTTATTTGGGCTCCATTTACAGCCTTTGGGTATTTCGTAATGCTAGTTAATCTTTTTGATGTAATATTTATATTTGAAGCCAAATTGGTTGGAGTTAAGAGATTCTTCACTACAGTAGGCTAATCCCTTGATATTCGCAGATTTGTTTTTCGCGGTTTCAGTTATTCACAACGGCCTGTAGAGTGACAGTCCACCATTATTTGCAGGACGCCCTCAGATCGGTTATTCGCGGTCCTATAAAGTAATTACAGTAGAACCCCGACCAACAAAATTCTCGACTTATGAACCTTGGCCCAAAAATTACACCGTGAAATGCACCTTTACCCTACTTACGAATCTTGGCCCTAAAATTACACCTGGAATACAAACCTTCACCCAACTTATAAACCTGTGAGATGGGAAGTTGTCTCTGTGACATCTCATTCCTTCCCACACACCTTCTCATCATGCACTTCTGTACACACATCACACACTTCTGTACACACATCACACACTTCTGTACACACATCACACACTTCTGTACACACATCACACACTTCTGTACACACATCACGCACTTCTGTACACGCATTTCTGTACACGCATCACGCATTTTTGTAGAGACAGATTTTCCATTTTCTGTTTTGTTTTCTTTTGGTAGCTATGTGATTTTTGATTACTTACTGAAATATAGTGAAAAAAAGCAAAGTTTTTTGTTTCAAGCTGGAATAAAAAAAATGTGAAAATATGAGGGCAAAAATGAAAAACATTTCTCTTTAACTTTGTTAGGAATGTTTTAAGGATTCCAAAACTGTCTTCAGTTTTCCTAGCATGAGCACTTATTGACTTCTTTTCTTTTTTAGGCAAAAAAGTTACTTTTTACTGGAGAAGCCAAATATGAAAAAAAATTGTAGTCAAGTGTCATATACTGCACTTTTTTGCACTATAAATAGAATTTGAATGCTGTATTTATGCTGCACTAGCATCTACAAATAATATTCATGCATCATTTCATGATTTTTGACCCCTGATTGACATCTCATTAGGAACCCTCTGTGGGGGCCTTATATAATATAGGTATATACACATATGTTTCCCATTATCTCAAAAACTAAGGCCTAAATCACAAAAGTTATATGAACAAAATGTGTTCATTTTTCAAAAATACATATATTGTGCAATTTCAGAATCTGTGCAGAATAGATATTTTTAACCCTCTGCCCCAGCCCCTTGGATCCCTTTTTGAGGGGTTCTAGTGCTCTTAGCCCCATCATCAACTTTTAGGACACACTTCCACACTACCTAAGGACTCTTTTTCAGCAAAAAGTGAGAATTTTAACCGGCAGAACCGGATCCATGCTAGGGGGGGACCCGGGACAAGTCTAGCTGGAGTGGGGAAGGGAGGCAAATTCAGCTGAGGGTCCCTTGGGAAACCACTGGCAGCAGAGCAGCACGTAAAATGTCTGTTCAATTACTATAGCTACCGTATCAAACTATCAATACAAAACCATACCCATTGTAGCTCTAGGTAGTCTACTCTGTATGGTAAGTTAACATTCTATGCAATTTTACTCACCGTACACTGGCATACAAATAGTGAGTTGGGAATCCATTATCCGCAGGAGCTAAAGTTTGATTTGGTTTTGATTATTCTAAAGAAGTTGCCTGATCTTCATGCTGAAAGTGTTGTTCACACATCACCTTTGCTGTGCAGCCACTCATTATTGATGGAGCCGGTCACCTCAAAGGTCGCTTGGCTGCGTTTGTGGCCAAGCAGCTGCTCCTGGGACAGCACATCATTGTCGTGAGGTGCGAACAGATAGTCCTCTCGGGTCCCTATTATCGTAACCAACACATTTTCTTGGCTTATCTCCGGAAGAGGTGCAACGTCAATCCCAAGCGTGGTCCCTTCCACTTCAGATCACCCGCCAAGATGTTTTACAAATGTGTCCGTGGTAAGTGTGCATTCTAACCTTTTAACTTGTTTTAAGCAATCAATATTTGTGCAGCAAGAAACACTAATTTACCTAGTTGTGTGCCAAGGGCATCCACAAGTAGAGGTTCATAGGAATTTTCAATCTGTCCTTTACCACTTGCATGAAAGATCTGCCACATGGAGAGCATGGGTTATTTCTACTTTTTTCTAGCCATCACTTTTGTTGTAGTGTGTGCTAAGCTCAATTTTGTCATGAAGAAAAAAAAAACTGGTGATGCTACTTTTCACTTCTAAAGCCAGTTGTGTACCTACTTGACCAAGGCTGCAGTGTGGAGTTGGAGGTTTCAATTCAAGACTTGAGACTTCTGGCCTTCAATATTTTCCTAATCAGGCTTGCTAAATCCCAAAATTTTCTGTCTCGGACTCCATGATACAATTGGCATTTAATATACTGTCACGCGGGGTATTACGGGTTGAATTTTGACATTCTTTTTGTAATGACTCGCTATTTATGATTTTTACAACACTTAGTAGGTGTGAATGAGGGCTAAAAAGTTGTATAAGAGAAAAAATTATGGCTTTTGACAGTAGCAGGTAGTAGAGGAAAAACAAGTATCCCATAATGTCCCGTCATTTGTGGCTATTGGACACTTGCTAAAAAAGCATCAAAAATGGGATATGAAATATTTTTTGAAGCTCGTGTGTCATGTGGCATAGGTATGATGATTTGTGATGATGGCTTCATCTTGTATTTTTTGTATTAATTTGTTGGATGAAGTTCATGAAGTCAAATACACATGTGGAGTAGGATTGAATTATATTTTTATTGTTGTGTTTCTTCACTAGCTGGTGAAAGAAATTTTCAACTTCATTCTACGTATGTACTGGCCTGATCTGCTGGCAGATGGTGACAGCTCATCAATGTTGAAAAACTGCCACAAAAGTTGTATCAGTGATGAAGTATTGATATGTTGCACTGGTAAATCCTTTCTATGACATTCTGATAAACGTTACAATAGATAGTAGCATTCCGTGAGATGTTGTCGAGTCCAGCTAATGTCCCAAGGTACAATATTTTCTCTACACTTCTCAGTGCTTGTTACATCTTGACGTATATAATTCCTCTATAAAACGTAACAAAAAGCAAGTTTAAATGAGGCGCTGTTGTAATTACTGCGATGTACCTTCATCACAGGTAGCATCCAGTGGTGCATTGACATTAGTAGGTTTTTCAAGTAGATATCCACTAATACTGATCACCTAGAACAATAAAAAAGGTTTTCATTATTTTTAAGATGAACCAGACCCTTTTACTGAAAAAATTTAAATAAACAAATTTTACTGGGTGTTCCGTCATAGTCTACCCCACATTACATAAAGGCCTCCATTTTGTTTTAAGAAGAGCTAGATAAATTCTGATTGTGAGATTCTATAGCCAACTCCCTTTTTTGCATATCATTTAAGCAACTTTTTGTGTTCTGCCTTTTAGGTTTCTTCCAGATCTTAGCAGGGGGACTAGAGAAAAAAATGAAAAATACCTGCAACTTTTTTCTAGGTTTTGCATGATGACGTAAATTGAATGCTCACTATGTTGAGCTGATAGCAAAAATATTGGTTTATTGCGCTATTATAGAATGGGGAAGCTCCTTATAGTGTGGTTTTTACAGCTCTCGTTATGCATTGTGGGACAGCTGTCCCGTAATACTCAGTTTTCCTGAATAGCCCTGCATGACGGTAGCCATTATTTTGAACAACTACTTACCTAAATATACAGACATATTAAGCTACCGAGAGAAGGTTTGTAACATTTATGATGTCACTTGTTCTTTCCTCTGTGATATTGTTCCGCTTGGAAACGGAGGGTTAAATGGTCTGACTATAACTGTAGCAAAGCATTGAACCATTTTAGCATGTAACAAAGCATTACACCATTTTAGGTATGCAATTTTCTTGAATTTATCCCCAAACAGTTATCCAAAAAAAAACCAATGATACAGGCTAAGTACCTTCTGAATATTAAAAATTTACACCAGCTTCAGAGAATATTTTTTTGGTACAGTAAATGAAATGAGTCTCTTATATACACCATTAGGGACTGAAGTTATCAAAGTAGTTTATAAAACATAAATAGCCGGGATAAATTAGCTAGCGTTAAGTATGTTATCTAAGTATTCCACTGCTCATGGTGAACATATGAGAATTAAGTAAAAAATGGTATTTGTCCAAATTTGCAAAATCTTTTAGTTTTTACTACATAAAACTAAAATTCTCTAAAAATTTGAGATTTTATAATAGCATAGTCTGGGATGAGCCCTTCTCAGACAGGGTGATTTGGGACAGTGGCTAAAAATCGTTTAAAAAATTATAAAAAAACAATCTGATTGTGCCATCATTAAGCCTGACTTTTAATCTAGAAGATGCAATGATTTTATCAGAAAAATACTCAAGAGATGTGTCGGCCACATCTGAAATAAATACACCATTGTTGACCCGCAAAACCGCTTTAAAAAATTGATTTTCAATTTTCAACAACTTCGATCTGGAAGGCAAAATTTTAGTGCTAGATACTTCAAATTTTGACAGAATGTTCTTGTGTTTATTTCAAGTGTGCAAAAGCATTTTGACTCGCATCTAATATTTTGTGATTGGCAACATGTTGAACTTGTCACAGTTTTGCTCCCACATGCAGGGTGATTTTGGGGCTGTGGTCTGGGGTGATTTGGGACACTTTTAAAAATTGAACCATTTTATCAACTTAATTTGGGCTCCATTTACATCCTTGAGATGCTTTGTAATGAAAGGTGATGTTTTCCATGTAATATTTGCATTTGAAGAGGAATGGCTGGATTTCCCTACATTCTTGCACAAATGGACTCTGAATGCAACACTTCAGCTATTAGGTAGGTAGTGTTTTTTTCAGACGTGGCTGACACATTGCTGGAGTATTTTTCTGATAATACTAATGCATCTTATGGTTTTAAAATCTGGCTTTCCGATGGGCCAATCAGATTTTTGAAAAAATATTTGTTGAATAAGTTTTGGCCAGTGTCCTGAATCACCCCGTAGCCTGTCCTGAATCACCCTGTAGCCTGTCCTGAATCACCCCGTAGCCTGTCCTGAATCACCCCATAGCCTGTCCTGAATCACCCCATAGCCTGTCCTGAATCACCCCGTAGCCTGTCCAGAATCACCCCGTAGCCTGTCCAGAATCACCCCGTAGCCTGTCCTGAATCACCCCGTAGCCTGTCCTGAATCACCCCGTAGCCTGTCCTGAAGCACCCCGTAGCCTGTCCTGAAGCACCCCGTAGCCTGTCCTGAAGCACCCCGTAGCCTGTCCTGAAGCACCCCGTAGCCTGTTCTGAAGCACCCAGTAGCCTGTTCTGAATCACCCCGTAGCCTGTTCTGAATCACCCTATCCAACCAGTGTGATTTGAAATGTGGTTTTTCATGATTAACTTTTTGAAGTAGCTACTTGAGATACGGCAATGAAACTTTCTGGGCATCAAGGTTAGGATGTAGCCACCCCTGCATAGTAAGTATTTATGCTTTAACTAAGTTACAAAAAAGTGTCCCAAATCGCCCTGGACAATGCTATGGCATTCTAGAGTTGGGCTCTAAATTCTGATTCAGACTCCTGTGGCAAGGGGCTTTCCTCCTCTTAACTCCCCCTCAAACACTCTTGACTCCAACTCTGCAATCCTGGACTGTACTACTGTTTGTTATAGAACTCTGGTTATAACACCGGTTTACGACGGTTGGACAGAAATGAACATGCAGTTGGTATATCGAGCTAGTAGTGAATATAATGAAAGAAGCAGACAAAACAAAGTTTTGTTGTAAGGTTGACAGCATTGTGGAGCGAATTGCCATTCTTTAAAACGTACAGACCACCTCCATCTAGAGAGGTTTTAATAACGTATTCTCACTCACAGTTGCCTAGCTATTGAGTATTGACAGATGATCCATATATATAAATGCTTGCATTTGTGCGAGTTTACCGTAAGTACAACAGCCAGTGCCATGCTATAGGACTGTGGGGCCAAATAGATAAACTGGGTATTTGGTAGCTAATAATGTATCCATCTTTTGCAGTTAAGTATGCTGTTTGTCCATCTGATACAAGTTTAATTTGTTTCATTACCTAGGTACCCTGGGCCAGTATCTCAGTCGAAAGAGATTGGGTGGGGGAACAGTGTTGACGGCCTGCTCACATTTGAGATATCTTCAAGGATTTTTTTTAGCAAAATGTTCCTCAGCTCAGGCTCGTGTAGCAAATTAATTAGTTGCAGTTCCAATGTGGGTTTCTGCTGTCGGTTGCGCTTTCAGAGGGCGCAAAGTTCATGGTTTCCTCTGTTCTTTTTATTTTTCATTATTGCTCTTGTTGTTCCTCTCTCTCCAGGGGGCTTGAAAGTTTATTCTGCTGCAGGACACAAGTCACTTAAGTTTTTATGTACTCATAGTAGCCGAAAAGGATTTACTGTTGTATACTAATTTTAGTACATGGACTGTTCTTTCTCTATGCAACATTGACAATGTCTGAAACGCCACTACTATTTTCTGCTGCTATTATTGGGTTTACTGCCCATATAACAAATTAAAAGAAGCATAATTGTTGCAGGTATGGTGCCATGGAAGACCCAACGAGGTCGCAAGGCCATGGGCATGCTGAAGACATATGAAGGAGTGCCGTCCTCCCTCTCATCCTTCCGCAAAATGGTTGTCCCTGAAGTCATGCGAGTAGTGAGATCAAATCCCGCTGCTAAGGTGAGTTTATCCAGTATTTGTGGTGACTTGTAATGGAGGGCCTGAACATTGGCTTTGGCTCACCTCTGGGAGTGGTCCTCATATGTCCGTCGCTTCACTAATACTGTAGGTATGTATCTAATCAGATGGTTAACTAAATATTTATTGTATTATCTCGATAGATCTTAACCCTACCCTGATGCAAATAAATGTTGGACTATTCCTTTTTGTTGACCAGAGCTCCATTTCAAATGAGCACGGTGCATTACGCTCAGTTTCTTGAGCATTGAACGTTGGGTAGGTCAGTAATCTCTCATAAGCACATTGTTGTCAACAGCCATCAGCAAACAATCCTAGTGAAACATCGCCTCCTTGTCAGATGCATCATTGTTTGTTGCCAAGGGGCGGCGCGATCTAGGCAGTGTGCCACTGGAGTGCTAGTAAAAACTTGTACTGCTAATACTTGTTACAAGGGGTGAGTGTTAGGAAATTGCCCTGAAAGAGGAGTTCATACTGGGGCACTATGTATATATGAAAAGAACACCTAAATTACAGGCAATTGTGCTCGTTTCATACGTCGATATGATAGACTACACAATTTTATCATATTTACGGTTTCATAAAGCACATCGGAAGCATTGCAGAATCATGACATGAACCATTCTGTATATTTTGCATTTTTCTCAAAAAACTAACAGTCTTGAGCAGGGTTGCGAGTTGGAATCTCACTTGCACAAGGAGTCGGCGTCAGCATTTTTAGCCCGACTTCGATTTCAAAATCCAATTTATTAAAATGTATATCAATCCTGAATTTTCAGTCGGCGAAGAAGATTGTTTTCGCTGGCTTTGTCTGTCTGTCATCAAGATAACTCAAAAAGTAATGAACCGATTTTGACGAAATTTGCAGGAATTGTTACGTATGTTAGGAGGAACAGATGATCAACTTTTGGTGAAGATCTGTCCATCCGTTTGTTTGTCTCCCTATTTTTTTATTTTATTTTTTTTTTGTTGGTGCTCTAACTTAAAAAAAAAAGTAATTGACGGATTTTCATGAAATTTACACGAGTTGTTGAGTTTATTACAGAGAGTAAACTATCAAATTTTTGTGATGATCTGTTTGTTCCTTTGCTTGTTTGTCGCTGTGTTTGATCTTATGTTTTTTAGCACAATAACTTGAAAAATTATGGATGGATCTTTATGAACTTTTCAGGAATTGTTAGTATTGTTAAGACACACAATCGAACCCCACTTACTCGGACTTCGCGATGCGAGGGCCAGTCCGGGAAACTGGGGTTTTCGGGAATCTGTTTTTTTTTCTCGGAACAAAAACCTCAATTATCCCGACTTTTTCCGGTCGTTTTCCGAACATGTTCGGCCACATGAAATCACTCCCTCCCATCTTTTGAGCCCAATACACTGATGTTTACCTCTCATTGTCGCCCCAGGTGACAAGTGTAAGTAGCTACATACATGTATGTATGTACAGTACAGCGCCTCTGATACTGTAATTCAAAACTAAAACACTGTAGGCTACAGTACTGCACATAGGTACCTAATATACATACTGTACAGTTGTTAGTACAGTAAAGTAGGTACATATGTACTGTAGATATATACACATGTGTATTGTACTACTCACCATATGCAGTTGGAGAAAGTGCATAGTACATGTCCTTATATCAAACATTCAGTTTGAAACGTGCAACAATATATTGTATAAGGAGCACGTCTTAACTGTAGCCTAGCATGCCTAACCTATCACATAGCTACTGTATGTCCATATGCAATTTAAAACACCAAAACGGGCAACGAGCTCGCTGATGAGTCGAGGCAGGTGGCCTTGACGGAATTGCTTACGGCAAACCGTGCAGTCCCCTGCTGAGACTATTACCCGCTAATCAAGCGAAACCTGCGCGAACTATGGCAGTCGCAGTGGCTGACCCAGAGAAACAATAAATTACGAAAAATCAAGGAAACCGTCCGACAATGGCACTCATCCAATAGCGACGACCGTCGAATGGACGTTGTGCTGTGCCGCCTGCGTACTGGGCACACGAGACTTACTCATGACTATTTGCAAGCGGGGCTCCCGCAGCCCTATTGCGACGATTGCGTCGTGCCCCTCACCGTCTTACATATGATGGCCGAGTGCCTTACCTTTTCCAACGAGCGGAGGGACTGCTATCCGGACCTTTATGGACAGGATGCTGACTCCATACTCCGTGGAATGCTGTCTGAGGGGCCCTGAGGCCAATTTAACAGAGATGCTCTTGAAACCTTCCTTAATAGATGTGACCTCTACAATAAACTGTGATGAACCCATCACGATAGATACCACCACCAACTATGACATTATCCCCTTGTTTGCTAAATACATATACTTTATGTAAAATTAATATTAGTCGCTTCTTAACACTTCCTATTAATGTAAAATGAGACGTACTTCGCGCCCTGGTGGCGCACGAGCCTGTGGATAACCACGGGAATAGTTCGGCGCGATATAGGCATTGTGCCACTGAAGCGCTAGTAAAACCTTTACTACTACTACTACTGTTATATCTAATCTATTGAAAATGATGGAGCCCGAAACACAACCTGGGCGACATCCAGATGCTGTGACCGCCGTATGAAGATAGCAGTCCGCCACTTGTGTTCTGGTCACACCAGGCTGACCCATCAACATCTGATGAACGCCGCTCCTGACTTACCGTTAGATTATCTCGTGCTGCTCACTGTACGCCATCAGTAGCTAATTGTGGAGATTCTACGTGAATTCATTCGTAGAAACTTGAATACGAAAGCATTAATAGTTAACTGGAATAATGTGAAATCTATGAAATAAAGAAGTGAGTTGTTTGATGTGACTACTGATGGCCCGGGTAAATGATTTTCCACCTTACTGGGTGGTAGAAATTCGACATGGTTACCAACCTGAGCCCGGACAAACCGTGAGGTTTCTTACTATGATAATAAATCCATGCCTAGCATCACGTTGTGTGGATGTCGAGTCTGTGAATGTGTATAAATTATTGAAGATGCCTTGATGTTGTGTTATCGTGGGCATGGTATTGTCTCTGGTACCCTCAGCGCCACTAACCCACCCAATTATTTTTAGGTTTGAAGCGGTAGGCTACAAATCAAGCATATATCTTGTGTGCTTACCTGGTGCCGCTGACAGTACGCCATCTCCTTGCAGAATGCCTCGGCTATTTGGAAATCCGAAGGAGATGCTTCCTATACCACCGGGGAGGGGACATAGATACGATGATGGTAGAAGTAGTTTCCGAACCCATTCATGGGAATTTTGATGTGGGAATGATAGAGAGATACTTGGAGCGACGTGAAATCTACGAAAAACTGTAAATTCGGAGGTTTATTGAGATGGACGGGAGAGTAACGCGGTCGCTACGCGACCATCTACTAGTAGCAGAGATGTGAAATTGACTGGGGCCTATGACCCCAGATGGACCTTAGATTTATGATTGATGGGGAAGTACATGTTTTCAGCACTATGCTGGGCCTGTGACAGTGCAAAAACCGAGAATATCCTGATCTTGTGTTTTCGGTGCGAGACGGGCGTGATGCCTGCGGCGCTAATAACCCAACCCACTATAATAATAATAATAATAATAATAATAATTGCGTGCTTACTTCCATCATAATTCGGCTCGGACGCAACTACCTGCCATTTTTGGATATCTCCACTCATTGTGGCAGGTGCCGGGTCCACACGTGAGCACTGCTCCGGTAGTAGCGCCAGGACACACTTGCTATGTCGCCTTGAGGCAACACCGTTGGCGCGCATTCGTTCCTGGTCTTGACATAAGTAAAGAAATATTTATCTCAGCCAAAATCTAGCGGTTCAATAACGACCGTATACAAGTTTTATTCCAGTGGAATATAACGTGCACATCGATACGGATCTTACGTTACTGACGAAATGCAGTAACTGGGAAGTAGAATCTGACAACTTTGCCAATAATGATTAATTCATAGTAGCTAAATAAAGTTTCTAGACTTGGGAGTTTGCACGAACTCTGGTCAAAAACCTCTCTAAACTTGATTTTTTTTCAAACTATTTGGCAAAAAATTTCAAAACCCCACGCTTGTAGGAGAGAAGAAATCTTGAGACGGTTAATTTAGCGCGAAATAAAAAGACTTACACACGAACCCTTCTCTATTTTTGACCGTACCGTTTGTGTTCTCTATGGTGTTACTTATCCTCTACGACGTTTTCTTGCTCTCCTCGGGTTACTATTGGAATGTATAATAGTGAGATTTATATCTTGAATAGCACCAAGCTCAGGGAAGCAACGGGATCTTCAAAGTGCTACATTTCTATGACTATGTAACGCGAACCATGAAGCACCTGAACATTTATGTACAAGCTTTCGCATACTTGCACCAGGCTTGCAGTGATATTGGGCAGTCGCAGTTGTCACTCGCGTTATACGTGCAGATGCCGTCATCCATAAAGCCTGGTGTCCATATGACTACTTTCGGTGGCGCTCGCAGTCTGGAACCAACCAACTCAGCTTGTCCTTTTGTGCTATCACGGCTTCAGCTTGCGCAGAATTTAACTGTATTAAAGGTTGTTCAAAATCTTGGAAACTACTGCAATTCCTCATTATAATAATAATAATAACTACTGCAATTTTTACACCACAGCAAGGTCAGTGTTGAACTATTTGCTATCGCAGATTAAACGACCAAAATTAAATTAGAGCCCGATGTACCTACGTAGACTTCATGCTAACTCCCGGTAACCGACTATGCAGTCGGATAGCTAAGTTGACTCAAGGCTGGTAGCGTCAACTAAAGTTGTTAACTGGTCTACTTATGCCAGGCTGCTTTAGGTTTGTTTACAACTTGCTTGTCCTATTTCAAACAAGTGGAAGAAACCTTAAGTTGCGAGGTGGCAAAGTTAGAAATTTGAATAGCTTCTTGGTGGTTATATATGTGACATTTTTCAAGTTATAGTGCCAGTGCCTCTGTACCTACGTGCGTGTTGATACTAACACCAAACTTGATCCTTTCAGTTCTGTTATCTCGGCAAAGTGGCTCACGAAGTCGGCTGGAAGTACAGAAGCGTTGTGCGTCGTCTCGAGCGCCGTCGTCTCATCAAGAAGAGGGTCAACATTATCTACAAGAAGCATGTGGCTGCTTTCAAGGACAAGG
>LQNS02278160.1:23019280-23034235 GCA_001587735.2 Parhyale hawaiensis
GGTGCAAGGTCAGCACATCGACCTTCTCTCTAGACACGAGATGCTGGTTTGGAACGGTTTCTTCCTTAGATAATTTAGAGAAACTTTGTGCTGATTCGGTAGTAGAGACTTTCGTTCTTAGTATGCGCACGGACGACAAGTACCGAGTTAAGGACAGTAACGAACTATCTGCCCTCGGTCGTGAACAGGAACGTTGAACCACAACAAAACGAAACTAGCCATATAAAGAGCGTCTAAAATGTCCAATGCTCGCACGAATAGCATTACTTGAAACGTATTGTCGGGATGCACGCTGGTCCTTATCGCGGATTAGGAGCTTGATAAATACTGTAGACATTCGTCTCAGGTCTGATTCTTTTTAATGCTATTGCATTTCAGACACTCGCACCTCACCGCTACCTACGGCTTCGACTCACAGACTATATATAGCTCCACGGGCAGAGATACACGATCGAGGCCCAGACTGCTCACCATTTAACCACATTTTACTATGCCAGAGAGAGGTTGCAACAAATTTTCATCGAATGCATGTGCATTAAAAAGTTCCCTTGCTCCACCGTTTTGGGGAATTTCTTTCAAACTAAGAAACAATGGCTGATAACAAGCATTTATTCAGAACTCGTGTTCACCCCAGCACACCTGCGTGTCAATTGCAGAATTTAGGGGAAACCTGGGCTGTACTGATGGAAGAAATATAACCTTGCAAAGTAAGCATACGCCTCTGATCTTCGAGCAGCGATGTTGTCTGCTTTGCCTTTGTTCGTCGCAGGATAGTCTGTGCACCGCAATGTTACCATTGCGATTTGAACCATGTCCCAAATTTCAATTAAATTTGATATAAGAGGGAGTTAAGTTCTGTCATGCATCAAAGTTTGGGGAGTCGGAATGTTAAATGCCCGACTGCAACGCCTGGGACCATCAGGTTCCCGACTTCGGCTCACTGGAGGATCAGATATGTCAACGATTAATTTCTTCAGACTCAGACTCCTGGGGTGAGTGTATACCAAATCTGACTCCATGCACTCAAAAAAGCCTCACGGGTCCTTATGGCACTGACTCCGACTCTTCAACCCTGCTCACAACAGCAACAGAACGGCGCTGTCCCAAGACTTAACTCTACCACATTAGTTGAACAGTGGATGCAGTAGCTGGAAACCCTATCTGGGGTCAGTAAATCAAGAGTATTTCACTATTACCGATACTGCATTGCACTTTCGCGCGATGAAACAAACTGGTAACCTCGTTGAATGACAGATTTTGAACGATTTTTTAATGTGAGGAAGAAACATTTGCAGCAAAGGGATTCCAATACTACAGCTAGTATAGCAATAGCAAACGGACTCGGCTATAATATTAACGGCACCTTAAGGAGGTGACACGCGCTAGTTAAGTGAACGAGTTTCCTCATCTCCGCATTCAAATGCGTTGCTGTGTTCGTTTAAATAGTACAAGAGGGTAAAGGAGTTTTGAGTAATAATTCTCTCATAGTTCGAAAAGATGTTTGTAGCATACCTAACTGCACTTTCATAGTTCGAAAAGATGTTTGTAGCAAACCTAACTGCACTTGCTGAGCAAGCTCAAGTTGACGGCTAACACTTTTACACCTTTTTTTTGTAAGCTTAAAGCTGTGTTTACGAGAGCTCAGCAAAACATTCAGACGATTAGCTGAGAAAGCTCGTTGCTATAACTACCGTATGCCTCGCTTTTTATATTTTACAAGGATGTCCTTATCCGCGTTTGATTTTTCCGGCTTGCTACTGTGGGTGAAACATTGAAAAAGACACTCGAACAGATACAAATTGTCACTGTCATCAAAAGACCCAAGGAGCATGGTAGAGTAAGCGTACATCAAGAACGTGAAATACTCTATCATACACCTATCTGGCGAAACTTATCTTGACCTATGAAACGAATATAAGGTATGGTGTACTAAAAAAAATATTTAAGAGCTATGATATTGAAGAGCGTGAGATACTTTGAGTACGAGGTTCTTTATAGGACTCTCAAACATCAGTTGCTTAGTATTCTTTCAAGGACAGACGTCAATGGTCAAAATTTTCATGGACGTTGATAAGGCAGAGATAATTGTCATTGAATTCTTTTAATCGTACAGTACAAGTGAAGAGGGAAATGAACATACTAAGCAAAGCAGAAGTAACTCTTTTCGTCCTAGGAACCAAAACACGATTAGCTGAAGTATCGGAGTGGAGTTTAAGCATTAACGTAAAGAGTGAACATTTCTTGGCGTACGAGTAGCCCTACTAATAGTCCAGAAAATGGAGAGTATTTGATAACGAGAGCGATCTTTTGGTGTGTGTTTGTGAGGGAAAATTCTAAAAGAAGAAAGCGCGCGAGTGGGCCCCTTCCAAGGGTTCCTTCGGAAGCGCATCTCATGCAAAGTGGCTGAACCAAGGCTAAAGGTTTTCAAGGTATTACTTCGAGATCCCTGGAAAGGAGAAAACCCCGACGAGCCGGTCCCTCAAGGTACGATTTTGGTCAGCGTTGCGTCCCTGCACCCAACCCGTGACCGAGCCACCGCAGGGATTCTCCTAAACATGTCCAGTCTTGCATGTCCATGTGCGGTTACTCTCGCTTTCGGTGCGACACCTCGCATTGCGGTTCCTCACGGCTGATGATTGCTGCTTATGCATGCTTGACCGTTGCACTGACGCCGGTATTGGTGGGGCCGGAAGTAGCGTTACTTTCATGCTGGTGTCACTAAAGGGGGGGGGGAAGGAAGGAATATTACTCGGAATAATTTGATGAATTTTCTTATGGACAGAGTGAGTAATTCCCGCCATCAGCACAGAGACAGATCTCCTCGTAGGGTGTTATGTACCTACGGAAAACACGATCATCCATGGTTTGCATTGTTAATGAATAGCTTTTAGCTTATTGTACTTGGTGCTTTAGAGCTATCCAGACTCCACATATAGTTTCACGGTGGACTTTTATAACAACAATCACAATATTAATGTTACTTTCTAATAATACAGAACATATTCTTACGATCTATTGTAGTGTTGGCTAGGAGCTACTAAAATGGAAGTACAGTACAGTTTCTTACAAGGTAAGACACTTCTAGTTTTCCGTGAGCTACATGATGAGTATTGACGTGCGTCATGGCAATGTCATGCAGTAGTCATTCACGAGTTCGTGAAGGAATTACAAATGTCCTGGTATGAAACCGTGCGACAATCGCATAGCAGTAGCTACGACCCTCTCGTCAAGTTTCTTGCATGATACGCCCCCTCCGGCAAGGATACCATGTGGGTCACAGCTCAGTTCTTGTCCTGGTCGCTTAAAACGGACGAAAATATCGTATCAGCACCAGTCAGTTTTTGGCTACCGTGATAAGAGCATTGCAGGCCTAGAGTGTATTTTCGAAAACTCGATGACTAAAAACTGTAAATTTCTTTCTTTCCAGACAGTATTTCTGCAAGCGCTGGTGCTGAGCGTGGTGCACTTTGTGGACGTCTCCGGACTGACTCTCGGAACCGAGCGTGATGCTGCCATTGCATCGGTGCCAGAAGGGCGTTTGGTTGAAGGAAACGAGTCCTTTGACAGTAGCAAAAATGCGGTAAAAGAAGCTGACACTGTAGGTGCAAAAATCAGTACTGCGAAAAGTAATGGAAACATTCCTGATAGCAAAACAGATGCTGACAATCATGGAGAAAACAGAGTTGAGTCTCAAGAGAACAAAGGAGGTTCAACCTCTACCGAGAGGGACAGAATTACCCAAGTATTTCCAGATACCATAAGTGGCATCAAACCAAATCAAACCAGTAACGTAAATGATGACCAAACTCCTTCTGTTGAAAAAGAATCACAGAAAACAGTCGTTAATGTAGCTCGACGTGATTTAGTTTTTGAAGATCAAAAAGTCAGAACCAACCATAACCATGAAGCTTCGGACTCAGGATGGATCCCAATGAACGGGGCGCGTCACAAACAAAATGACGCTAAAAGGAGTAATGGAAATTCCTTAGAAAAACTTGAAGATCCTGCTACCGTAACACAATACATTGGAAACACAAATGTAGATAATGAAAATCGAATTCCGACTAAAGATACTTCTGTGAGTAACAACTATTTGGGTTATAAAATCACAGAAAACACAACATCCACACAAATTAATGAAGGCAGCGAGAGTGAAAGTCGCACGGAAACCAGAAGTAGTCGTGACCCTCCAGGTAGTAAGGAGAACATTGCTATGACGAGAGGAAATCGAGCGAGGATAACCGTTAGCGGTAAGAGGAAAGAAAGCAAAAGGAAAAGTTCTGCTACGCAAGCTTCAGGCTCAGCAGAAAATAGGAAAAGAGTGCTCAAGCCAGGCGGAGAAGCATTTATCCTACAAGGAAGTGCTTCAGCAAACGTCTTTTCTACGTCAGTAAGACAACAGGCCGAAGAAAAGGCCACTATGGAAGAAGAAATGTCTGCATCGAGTAAAACGGACAACAGCGATGAGCAAAAGAATAGTCCAGATTATAAAGAACAAATTCAAAATACACAATCCAAGCGTGACTCTCATATTAGCATGCCAGAACTGCACGCGTTTTTAAAGGTACCTACTTCAGATAGAGCCAAAAATACGAGTGCACCTTTCATAAACCGTTCAACATTGCATAAAGCAGTAGAAACGGCCATGGAAGATACAGAAAAGCACAAATCCAGTCCTAAAAGACAACGAAGCATGAAAAAAGCAGAGCAGGTTAGTTCCCGGATTATCGCAGAGAGAAATTTGGCAAGTGGACACAGTTCTTGGAGCACACAAGCGGTCGGTGCTCATCCAAGACAACGCACTGAAGTAAAAATTCATCCCGGGAGTACAGCACAAAGAAGTTCTTCGGGAGCTACAATTCAAGTGTCTTCAGGAAGCTCAAGTGAACTCAAAGATCCGTTCAAAGGAACAGAAGTGAATTCACCAGGAGATAAGCGAAGCAAATCAGTAGTTTCTAGTCAAGAAGATAAAGAAGTTCAAACATTCATGGAAGTGTCGGACAATTTTGACAGTCCTATTTTATCACTGTTTAATCTTGATAGAATTAACGAACAGTTTACCGATGCGGGACTATCAGCTGAAAAATCACCGAGCAATATGAAAGGCGGGGGTGCAGGTCATGAATCATCCACAGTGATAGTTACGTCGTCGGGGCTCCTTCGATTGTCTAATGGCCGATCAGATGAATTATCTCCTAAATTACTGGAAGATTCTGCGGCTTTCTCGACTAAGGCGACTAACTCTTCAGATGATCTAATGCAATTATTGCAATCAGACCTGTCGTCCGATGCGAGGCCAAACAACATCCAGTCTGTCAGCAAGCGAGCTTCTTCGGAGATCCCACCAGGCGCTTCAGGGGCCGCTGTGAAAGCACAGTTCCGCCGCTATCGAGGGAAGGTGGGACGCAGGAGGAAGCTGAGGAAATTAAAACAATGGAATTCGAGAAACGGAGCAAGAAAATTCAGAAGGCCAAGGCCGAAGAGTTCCATTGAGTTCACAGGGATACCTACCATTCGTCCTTTCGTCACAGCGCAAGCATCAATAACAGCTGAGAATAGAGGAACGTTTGAGAAACAGAAGACAGATTCGCCACAACAGGAGTCTGTGGATTCCCCTAGCACTGAGTCAGATTCAGAATCAAGCACCGAAAGTTTCGGAGCGGTTTACAGCGAGGAATATGACCATCCTAAGCAGCTGCTTGTATCTGGCAGGACTTTCAAGTTATATCCAAGAAGGCCCAAGCGAAAGCAAAACCGCCACCGCGGGCAAAAGAAATTTACGCTTAGCACATTCGGCATTGAAGATGCTCGCGACGATGGTCCAGAATTTGCCACTTTACCCCCAGTGCCTCAGGAACGGGAGAAGTCCATAGCATTCTCGAGCCTAGAGAGGCCGCCGATGAGGGACGGCATTTTGGGCAGAGGAGAAAAGGAAACCAAGAGGATAAAGCATTTCGAAAAACAACGTGAGAACGCAAATAGAAACAAAAGACCGTACCAGAACGTTCCTCTAAGTCCTGGCTTTGTTCCCGTCAGAGATCTCTTCTCTACCCAATACGGGTTAAAATTTAAAAATCCCATGAAAAAGAACAATGCAGTTTATCCGACTCCAGGTCTCACTGTGTCGTCGAAACTAATAAAAGAAGGGAGAAACCAAGCATTAGTCCACCAAAACGGAAATAAATTTAGTTATCCATCGGGAAAAAGTCAAAAAGGTCAAGGCAAAAATCTTCCATCGCCTCCATCAGTTTCGTTTACTGACAAGCGACCTGAAACCATCAGTTCCAGTAAGTTGAGCAAGGTTAAAAACATCAAGCACAGCCAAAGTGGCAAGAGTGAAAAGCCTAATTCCAAAGATATTTCAAAGCTGGGCAAGGATTTATCGCCACTACCTAACCCGAGAGGAAGAGGTCCTCTCCCAAGGGCTCCCAGGCATCACTTACCTCTGCGTGGGAAACCGGACTACCCCAGACAGGTGTATCCCATCCCTCTGGCGCCACCAACACCATCTCTTCCTCCTCCTCATCACCACCACCACCACGGGGTGCAGTATGATCCGGGTCGCCACCACCGCCCTGTGCACAATAAGGTAAGTAGGGATATGAATAAGTTGGTGGAAATGAAAACCTACCGTTATAAATTTTATTTTACTGATTAAGTTATTATTAGCATATCACTTGTTTAATCCATGCGGGTATCGTGTCATGAAACAGCTATTAACCCATTGAGACCAGATTCACTAGCGTAATTCCCACGAGAAATAAAGGTTTACTTTGGGTGGTAATGGACTGACCTGCGAGTGATGTTCGTCGTCATTAAAAAATATCAAGACGTTACATCGACAGCTTTTCAATATTCATGTTGTGTTTGCGGCACAAGGCTGAGGTAGTGCTCGAACTGCATGCCCTGCTATTATAAGCTTTCCGACGCACAGCGTACCGAGTGACCGAAAGAGACGAAGACAGAAGGGAAATATAACCTGTCGACAGAAACGTGGAACCCATGCGCGAGGGCGTTCCCAGACAGGATCAACGCGCATGGGAACAGCAAGTTGGGAAAGAAGAAAGAACAGAAAAAACCGCATGAGTTGTAGGACTGAAAAACAAAAATGGAAGCGAGTACAGTGGGTACGAAAGAAATGAATTTAGTTGCACTCAATATATCATTGCCAATTTGATGCTCCGCATATCAAAAGAGATAAGCATAGCCAAATTCCATTTCGACCCAGTATTACAATCAGTTTCCTTATGCTAACAAAACTTGGTGAAAAAAAAAAAATTGAATTGCCCATAAATGTTTTACACAAATGCCCAGCCTCAGCCATGTTCAAAGTAAAGGACTAAAGGTAGACAGCCTCTAGGCACAGTCTACGTCAAAGTTTAAACCGTGACAGAAATTGAACACAAAACAAACAGATAATTAGAGGAACTAAGTAAAGAAATAGATAAGCCACAACTATCTCTGTTATAGTGCTGGATTATATTTATTACCAGTAACTACTGGATCCGTGCGTGAAAAAAATTCACGCTGTAATCAATATGTTTTTTTTTTCTTTGACTTGCCGTCTCCACATTTTCCCTCTCACGCTTATTAGCAACTCTTATTTCATTCTGTAACCCTTCTGCTTCAAGTCTTTCTTGTCACTGTGCTGCATAGGCGCTTCATCTCTCCATTGAAAGCATGTCTTCGTTCTTGACACTGTTGTAGCCTCGTTCGTCTTTTACGTTCCCTATCCTCTTTCTTAATTAAACTTGCGTCTTGCAAAGTAAAATCTTAAGTAAAACATTGCAATAAACTTGAATGCCCCTCCATTCAGCTTATATGCAATGTTAGTACTCCGCATCCATAATACCGTCGTCCACACCTAACTAACTAACTAACTAACACGACGTGAATTATTATATAGTACTGATATTTACGAACTTACACCAGGGAAGAGAGAATTACTGTTATGAATACAATATTGGTCCATTTATAATTTACGCAAGTGATGAGAAAATTACTGTTATAACTATAATCTTTATTCAAGCTGGAAGAGGAAAACATTATGTGTAGAAGACTCCGAAGGTCTACCGCAAGTAAATGGTCGGCAATAAAATTGTTAATTAACTGCTTAGCAAACAATTCGTCCTTCATTTTAGGGACATAAACATAAACTGATGTGTTACTTGATCTTGATCATTGGTCAGTACAAAGTGGCTCAAACCAAACGACAGAATTGGTTTAGAACTCGTCAAAGCAGGACGGAAAACCAACACAGAAAAAAAAATCCCAAGAAAAAGACTGACAGTAGTGGTTCGAGAAGAGAAAAAAGTACCTCGGAAAGAAAGAAGTCCCGAAGGGCGAACTACCTCACATCATTATATTCTATAAACAGGAAGGACTCTTACGCTTTTCTTTACAGCGACCGGTTTATAGCTCAACTGGCCATTGGCAAAGGCTGGATCGCTATTTTCTAGCCGCGTATCATCGCCTGCAATGGAAAGGGAAAGGTGTTGCTGACTGCAGGACGACACGCGCTTTGGAATTACAGTAATGGGCAGAAACCCTCGACCGCTTTTTAAGGCGAAGCCTCCTAGACTCTAGTTCTAGAAATTTCTAGTTGCCTTATTAAGCGCGTGGTATAGAGCAGAATTTTCTCTCCGCTTTCAGCAATAGTTTTTTTTTCAAAGGATTGAAAATTAAAGCACTAAAATAAACATTAATTTGTGGTTGTAGGCAGCGTATGTACATATCTATAGTTATATCTTTTGGATCCTGCATCGCTACATCCCAAGCGAAACCTACAGCCCACAGCAACGCACAACATCACGCGACAGTCTGGAAGGCAGTGAGCCCCAAACAGACAGTGCTCGCGGATCTCGGACACACCAGAAGTGACCCACACTTGCGCCTATAGAGTCTCGCTATCGCTTCGTTACCGTGAAGCGTGAGAATGTGTCAGCCTAGCGTATCCTGGATACGGTGACACCGAATATTTTTAAAATTGCGTTGAGAGTTAGCTTCTCATTAGTGGTCGTCAGGAAATTTTCTACTTCGGGAAAAAATGGTTGTTACTTCAAAGCCAGTTATCCTCCGGGGGGTTTAAATGAGAAGCGTCTCAGGTTCTTCGAACAAAAGTGCCTGTGACAATGAGTATAGCTTAATGTATCTGAACATCATTTAAAACTTTACAGGGTTGTAAATTTAATCTCACTCGACATTTTGAAGAGACATTCGAAACTGTGCAGTTGGTAATTACAATAGTGGAAAAACTACAGTGGGTGCTGAGATTCTGAATAATATTTTAGACGGCGTAATATTTATTGGGCAAGCGGCGGTAACGTAAGCGGAATGGTTTCGGAGAATGTTTCACATTTTAGGCTCTCGTACGAGGGCAGCGGAGTCAAGTGGCACATTCAGTGTTCATTTGCCTTTTCTAAGAAGCTGCCGTCATTTTTGAAGGTCGGTTGTACGATATTCTTGCCAAGTACTGGTACGTTCACGTAGCCTAACTATTGGAGATCCAGTAGAAACTGGTTCGTCACTAATATGCTTCTAAAGAATACGCTACAACGACCAAATCAAAATATCATTAGAGACGAGTGTTCTCTGTTTAAATCCATTTGAGAAGCACACTCCTTCTTTGCCGTATATGACATGCGAATAAAATTGTTTTAGCAAGTAGTGAAGTATCACTGAAGTTAGTTAAATTCCCCGCTGTGTATCCTATATACCTAGGTACGGCACGATACACCTCCAAGGCATGGAAATTTTTTACTCCAACCAAGCTGAAAAATAATTTTGCGTCTGCTGCATCGTGAAAAATTGCCCCTCCTGTGCTTCGTTGATGATCTTAATTTGTAATTGTATGCTGTGAATTTAGAGCAAATAATATATAGCTTCAATGCATAAAGAAATTAATAAAAGTCGAACTCCATGGCAGCACTAAGAAAAGCTGCAAATATCTTAATTGCTTGGATTTCAACGTTGGCTGAGCAAGAAGTGCATTCACTTATATGGATAAAGTTGAACTTAAGCCATGTTCTGCAACCTGGTCTAATTTTTGCTTCTAGATCTCATAGAAGGCGCAAGGTAGTTACAAATTCACCAACCTAGCCTTTTTTTTCTTAACTACTAGTATTTCGTTAAGAGCGTGACAAGAAAGATACAAATTTATTAATATATAAACAAACACGTATCTGTGCTTATTATATTTGATTTCAAGATAAATAAAGGCTTATTTTAGGAGTTAATGGTTACCGCTGGAAATACAAAATTAAAAAGTCGATTTCTTGAAGAATTACATTGTTAGACATATCGTTTGAGAAGTTATAGTAAGAAAGTTTAAGCTTCCGTTTCCGAGCGGGGCGGTATCACAGAGGAAAGAACAAGGGACATATAGTATGTCGATAGAAATGGGGAACCCATGCAAGAAGGTGTTCCCACACAGGATGGATCAACGCGCATGGGAACAGCAAGTCGAGAAAGAAGAGGAAGAACAGAATAAAGCATGAGCAAGTATATAGGAGTTTGAAATCGGGAGGGAAGCAAAGTGCATGGCACGAAAGACAATCGTTTGTGAAGTACGCAAGTCCTCATCGGAACATCAGAGGTTGAAGAAATTAACAAATCATTCCGAGCGTAAAGGATTACCACATCGTTAAATACTCGACGATTTTACACCTGCGAGGCTCGACTTATTCTGAATTTCAGAGAAGGAGCGTTTGTTTCGCCACTTTGAAGCGCGTCACAAGTGCCAAAGGCAACTCGTTTAGATTAGATGGTAGGCAGTAGACGGACCCACAGGCCCATTCTCGAGAGACCAGCCGGGACTATAACGCTTCGGTGCTCAATGAGCTATTACTGTTATATCTACTCACTCACTTATCCGAGGAAGAAAAAGAGTGAAAAAAAACCAGCGGAGTCTGGGAAATGATCGTGCAAGTAGTTCTGACAATCTCTGGTAGACTGCAGCCGTGCATATCTGATGAAGTTGAATTGATTGGAAATCCTATTTTTTTCGAAACAAGATTGAATTATTGGAAGCCCAAAGATAATCGATCAATGATTGACGCCTGAAAGTCGTCTCAGGGGGTTAACGCCAGTGCATAAGTTTGATGTGCCGGACAAGACAAACCTCGAAATCTCAATTTCTGCGGCTAATCGAACGCATCCTAAGCAGATGATGGAGCTCCAAGACTTCGCATCGCGTCAGAGAAAGTGGAGAACAGGAGGCGCGAGACCGTGACCGCAGCTCTGTATATTAATCATCGTAAGGTGCAGTTTATGCTTAGTAAGGAATCGGTGCGGCAACAAAAAGTCAGAGCAGTTGCTTCTTTGATCCAGACACACCAGCTCAATAGTGACGAACGCCAACAGTACGCGATGCGTCAGATAATACGCCTTAGGCTACGAAAAAAAAGCACATCTTGGTTCAGTTTTTCGAAGTTCAATCTTTGGGGTCCACGCCAACCCTGTACCGTCCACACTGGCTTTCCACCATCCACACTGGACATAGACTGTCCACATCACCCCTTGATCATCCACAGTACTTTGTAATCGTCCCTGACTATGCACATAGTAGTAGTATAAGAAAGTTTAAGCCGCCCTAAATAAGTACTAAGCTTTTCTAAGAGAGGAAAAGGAAGGGACATATAATATGTCGATAGAAATGGGGAACCCATGCACGAAGGTGTTCCCACACAGGATCCACGCGCATAGAAACAGCAAGTTGGGAAAGAAGAGGAAGATCAGAATAAAGCATGAGGAAGTGGGAGTATGAAAATGGAAGGCCTAGCTAAGGGCTAAGGTAACCTATACAAGCCCCTGGGGTCGATGCGCCCCAAAGCATGAGGATGGGCAAACCTATCTAACATAACCTTACGGCCACTAGGCCATCCTATGCGCCCTGAAGGGGGACTGTCCACATTACCCTTAGACGGTCATCGTTACCCCCTTGACCATCCATATTATGTACTGGTAGCCCGTCCACATTGCTACTAGACTGTTCATATTACTAATAGAGGGTAGAAAAAGATTATCAGGAGCAAGCGGCATAATGCATCAAACATAGAATAAGTATTGTGATGTCACTAATTATATAATTCTTCACATCTAACTTTTATGAATTGGTTTCTTACTTACTTTGGAAGACTATTTACACTGAATTAGAGAAATTTATGCTAGTCACTGTTATAAAGAGCTTAAAACTTTCCTAAATTAAAAGGTAGTTTACTATGTTAATAATGAAGCCTTTACAGTAAAAAAAATTGATGTAATTATGCAATTAAACCAGTATAGGTAGCTCAGAATAATAATCTGCCTTACTAATGTTATAATACAAGTAAATATTACAACAGAGTCTTCAAACGTCGTTAAGGTTTGTGCGTGAACGAACAGAGCGTGGATTCTGATACCTTATTTCAGATGCGCCCCAGTTCGAACCACTTTCCTAAGCCGTCTATATTACATGACATTAACTTTTTCGTGCGTCATGCATACTTATTACCTTTGCGAAGGTGGTTATGTTTTTGTTAGAGTTTGTATGTTTGTCAACAAGACAACATAAACAGTTATAGACGGACCTACATGAAATTTACAGAAATTGTTAGAAATGTGAGAAGGCATAACTGACCAAATTTTGGTGATGATCGGTTTGACTGTAGGTTTAGCTTAGTGGTTATCAGAACAAAACTCATGAAGTTAACGACGGATCTTCGAGAAACTTACAGGAACTGTTATTAACGTTAAGAGGCACAAATGGCCATATTTTGGTGATGATATAAGGACAATCCTGTTTTCAGAACCAATTTAGATTAGATAGGCGGCAGTAGACGGACCAACAGTCCCATTCTCTGAGAGACACCGGCACTTACGCGCCGGCCCTCTATGAGCTGCTGCCATTATCTCAGCATGGTAGAACTGACGGAGGAAAATAGAAGAAAAAGGGAAGAGCTCAGCCATGCGTCAATTCCGTCAGCATTGCTTTGCTTCGAGGAGGTATACCCTCTCAGAGTGCTTTCCTAGTTTAACATTATAATATTGTTATACAAATAGCACTACTTCTTTTTCAAAAGGGATGTTGAATCCGGGTACGAAAGAGTAAACTCTTTTGTTGTCCCCAGCAAGCCATTAACGTATTAATTGACTATCATGTCTTGCAAGAACAGCGATACTAATATCTAAAAAAATAGACAGTGTACGTTAACGGGTTTACATTTCACCGTCGCACGAAACAGGGATTTATCGTAAATATGGCACAATTTAACCCGAGCAATTTCTCACTGCGTAGAGTATGCTATGCGATATGTCTATGATGGTGCTGCCTTAGGATAGATCAGATGAAGGACGCGCACGTTCGACCCGCTTATCAAATTCGATCTAAGCCCGACCCACGCATCCGAAACATTAGGCACGTGCCTTGGTTTTACCTCATTACATCGAATTTCCGGCCTTAACCTGATTCAGTTATCCATGAGACAACGATCTTAGCTAAGCTTCCGGCCGTACGAAATTGACTTAAATCGAGTTTGAAGAGCAAGTCGAACTATCGCCTTGAGACTGGCAGTCTCCAGAAATCCAGTAACTCGAACGCTCTCGTGAAAGATCGAAATCGGGATTACGATAAGGTTGACAATTAGACTGCCCTTACCGTTGGGAAGAGTTAGATTGGGTAGTCAAAAGACGCCTTCGATTGGGTCGTTCAGACCCAGCACATTTCACTTAACTTGTCCGGACCTGCCTACAGGCACTTTGGCTTTGTCACTTTGAATCGCGTTGCAGGTCTTAGAAACAACTCGATTAAGTTGAAAGAACTGAATTTACATTTTACAAAGTAAGATTGAGTTCGTTGAAGTCTCACAGGTGATCAATTTTGAGTTAATGCCTGAAACGTAAGTAAACGGGTCGAAGCCAGGGCACCTGTCTGCAGTTTCGGACAAGTTAAGTGAAGTGTGCTTGGCTTTGACGACCCAATCGGAGGCGTCCAAAGTCGATCAAAGCTAAGCTCACTCGACTTGACTCGTCCGAAACTGCAAACAGGAACGTTGGCTTCGTCACTCTGAATCGTGTAGCAGGTGTTGGAAACAATCCGACTACGTTGAATCAATTGAAATTTCCATTTTACGAAGTAAAGTTGAGTTCTTGAAAGTCTCACAGATAAATGCCGTTTCAAATGCTGTTATTTTCACTAGAAACCGGCATTTCACTCGGTCCTCATAACGCTAATCCTTACTTTCATGAATTAATTTACCTCCTTAGTATGAATGACACTATCTGTGGTATAACATAATGGTTACGGCATGAAAGCAAGGGTTAAGTTAAGCTGCGGTGTTTGTAAGTTTTCCCCACGGGGCGCCACCTACCCTTCGCCCGAGGGGCACGACGTTTGACCCCCGCAGAACTCTGCAAAAGATATCCGTCCTTGCTTGCACTCTGCGTTTTTTTTTTTCAGTCGGAGTGAGAAACATTTCTGCAAGTATATTTTTCACCCATTTTAATCCTATTCATATTAGACTGGGTTATTTTTCTACAAGGATTTTTCGTAATGCATTCCTACGGGGGGGGGGGAATATCCTTGGTAGCGAAGACTAACCCTTTCAGTGCCTGATTTAAACATCACTTTTCGTAAGACTAGCACTATTGGTAAGGTTCACAAATGTGCACAGTATACATGAAAGATTTTTGCCCTTCACTGCGTGACTTTATGTCGGTAACAACACTGCACATGGTCCCAATTAATCTGTTCACAGAATGACATGTTAGTTTTTATCGCCTACGTTGAGACTTTCGAAGAGATGAAATTATCATATTTCGAGGAACTATCTCATAGCATAAATAAATTCAATGGACGAGAGATTATTATTATTATTAGATTCAGTGTTTAACCACCCTAGACGCAGCGAGGCGATTCAAGAGTGAAGCTCAACCGAAAATAATATTACGCTTTTCATCAGTAGGAATATTTTACCTCGG
>LQNS02278160.1:23044709-23076892 GCA_001587735.2 Parhyale hawaiensis
AAAGCGCCTTTTTTCCTAATTCGAGACGCCGATATGTAGTCGGCAGATTATTATTTCGAGAGCTTTGCCTGTCGTGGGTTTCATCATGCCGAGGAAATTGAACCGTATCAGGACTATGGCTTTAATATTACTTCATCAAATAAAAAAGGTTTGCTTCAGTGTTTTTTTTTTAGAAAATCACTTCACCTAGGTGTTTAACTAAACTACTATAATAGTACTTACTCCAACGAATCAATACCTCATATACCTACTACTTGTTTCCGACGGCTGTGACCTATAAATCCGCGTTCAGCTCATCAATATTCACCAGAATAGTAGTCTAAAAATTCTTGGGTTTAAGTGGGAGTCAGTGATAATAAAAAATACGGACAAATTGCAGTTATGCCACTTCTTTATTTCGGTATTTCTGATGGAAATTGCAACGGAATTTGAATGGATGATATTTAGAGGAGCAGAAAACAGAAACAGTGGAAATTTTATTAAAGGAAATTTACTTGTACACGGCGGTACGTAATATCATGATGCTTCGCTCTACCTGGCACTGCCGCCATCTTGTCTCCAAAGTTGCAGATTGGCCTTTTTAATGCCAGGTTAGGTTAGGTTGGGTTAGGCTAGGGTTAGCTAACCCGATATCAGATTTCGTAGAATCGGAAAAGACAAGTTTTCAAAGTCGGGTAAGTCGGGGGCTAGGTTAGGTTAGGTTAGGTTAGGTTAGGCTAGGTTAGGCTAGGTTAGTTTCGGTATTTTTATTGTAAATTGCCATGGAATTTGACTGCAGGCGTTTTAGAATATTTAGAGGAGCGGAAACTAACAAAACCAGGTTAGGTTAGGTTAGGTTGCTTTTTCTAGGTTGGCTTAGTTTGCGCTCCTCTAGGTATCATTCTAAATGCGCCTACATTCAAATTTCATGGAAATTTCCACCAGAAATACCGAAAATAGAGAAGTGGCATACATGCAAATTGACTAATAATACCATAGCTTTGCGACCATGTCGATCCACTTAGCGAGTTCACTTGTATGCATACGGCGCACCACCATCCAGGGTATTAGCGCCCACTTAGCGAGATGATCCCTCGAGTGATTCAGGGTTACGGCCAGAATAACGGGAGGAACAGACAAGCATACGAAGAAAAAGAACGCGTGTCAAATGCTGTTTTTTCGGACCCAGCACACACTCAACATTATGTATAAAATGATTGTATTATCAATATTGAAGTGCTCTACCTATGCTTGTCTCATAGAACGTACTGCTAGTACTTCCTGGCTGCATCTTATAGGCAAAATGTATACGGTAAAAAAATAATATGCAGGAAAACGAACAGCGCAGCGTTGCAGCTGCTGGGTCCGAAAAATGTTAGTTTACGTGCGTTCTTTTTCTTCGTATATCTGTCTTGTTCTCCCTTTGTTATTACTCCCAGGTAACGGCAGTAATAGGGAGCAGGATTGAATTTGTCTGATAGCCTATTAACCTACTTTACACCAACTTGTTGAAATTCTCAACCGTCTAAACTTGACAACATTTCAAAGCTTTTAATATTCTTACGTGTACTTTTTTGATCAATTTTTACATAAACACAAAATGGCGCTCAGCAATTTGACAGCTAGAAAACAAAGGAGCACTATTAGGTAAGTGCAGTGATGCCCACATAATATATCAGTCGAAAATGCATATTCTTTTAATATTAATTTTCTTTGTTGACACGAGGTGAAGCTTTTTTAATATAATAATGTAAAGAAAGTAGAAATGAACCTGGCCTCACGTAACCTATTCTAATCTAAGCTACTTTAACCTAAAGTAGTTTTTAGTGGTCAGAAAGCTGAGAGCCATATTGTTTTTGTAAAAATATAAAAAACTGCATTAAAGGAGCACCGCGAGCTTGTGTCGGCCATGTTTGTTCACGACACTCGTACAGGTAATAGACGCGATAAACGTTGCTATCAAAAAGAGGGAAAGCAGAAATATGATGCGTAAGTAGCTATGTAATGACAAATAGAAGCGATAATACCTAATCTGACCTTAGCTTACGCTAAAAAATTGAAAATTGACATCCATCCTGGGCCACCATGTTTAATCCTTAAGATTTTATTTAGAGAATTTTCACTGCTTCTATGATTCTGTTGATCAGATGCAAACAAAGCGGTGATGTGCGTCTCACAGTGGCTGGTGTTTTTAGTGTGTTTTCCAGATTATCGTGGAAGTAAAAATTTTTTGGTAAAGTTTTAGGCTAGAATACCTTAGGTTAGGTCAGGCCAGGTTTGGTTCTGCTTACCTAAAAATGTTCAGAATAGCTTTGTTCCGTACGTGTGACCCAAAAATATTCAATAGAAAAACTGTGCGCTTCCGATTGATATATATGGGTATTATCACACCTGGCTAATAATGTACTATTGATCTGTTGTAGTCAAACAGCTCAGCGCCATATTGTGTTTTTGCAAAAATTTATTTTTTATGTGACACTCCTAAAGGCGTGTTGAAACGTCATTCACATCAACACGTTCACTTATCCGACAGTTTTGTAGTGTCATTGTACACCGCAAGGAGTTATTCAAGTGTTAACCATCAAATCAGGTTCCTCGGCAAGCTACGGATATCTCTTCAAGTTCGTTGTGAACTAAAACTAAAAAAGGCAGTGCACTTTTCAGTTATTTCTTAGGCACAATTACACCTTCGGACGAGTGGATGAGCTAACGCGTTGAGATGATTGACGTGTGAACTCGGCCTTAGCGTGGGCAGTGAATGGCGCATTGCTCATCAAGGTGTATGTGTTACAGAGCAGGAGCGTTTGTTAGCACGAATATCTTTGCACTACACCAAGTGCTCATTTTCGACGTGTTTTTGTTTCGATCTGACCCGGTGCGTTTGATGAAACAAATCGTGCAACTAGGTCAGGTTCGTTAAATGAGCAAAGTCAGACTAGCCTAGCGGATTTCTGAACTTCAGTCGTGTTGCTCACGAAGTCAAATAATCCAAAATGGGGGATGTCTAGTGTCTCGTTCTATGTTGTCATTTTTGTAACTATTGCTTTGAATATCTTGGTTTATGACGCTTCTCATGTTCACCGTTCAAAACAGAAAAATATGAGGTTGATGGCCCCAATAAAATTGAATAATATAAGGTTGATGGCCCAAATAAAACAGAAAAATATAAGGCTGATGGTAAAAAAATATAGAATAATATAAGGTTGATGGCCCAAATATATCAGCACAACAGAACACTAAAAGGATGATGGCTTAAATTCATCAAAGAGAGGTTGCTTGGTTCCAGAAAATTACCATGCTTAATTTGACCTGCTGCTAAAACAATTACTTCACCCTAATAATAATTGCCGTTTTGTGCAGCATGGCTACCCGAACTACGATTTCGGCTACGGAGTTGCTGACGGCCACAGGGGTACTTACTTCGGGCAGGTGGAGCGCCGAAACCAAGGCATCACTCAAGGAAAATACTTCGTGGACCTCCCAGACGGCAGAAGGATGATTGTTAACTATTACGCAGACCACACTGGCTACTATCCGATAGTCACCTACGAAAGAAGACCTACCGCCATTGTACCGGAGTACGATCATCACGGATCCGGGCTCTATCCACACGGGCATTTCGATGACCGCGTGTCGCCTGCTAGGCCGACTTACGACGTGCCTCATGACCATGGTTATACCCATGGTCCGCCTTTTACAGTTGGTCCTAATCACGTCCATGACGACATAGGACCTGTTTTTGGATACGACAGAAGGCCCTTCTCGCCCCTACAACCGGAACGTCCTCACTTTATAGGCACGACAGCACCACCAGACCATGACAGAGACTACTACCCAATACGCAGAGTTTATCCTCACCAGGTAATTTCGACTTCCGGTTATCCAGCATATCCATATCCCGGGGTTGTGTTCACATCCCCATCACCTTTCTATCCAGGATATTATCCACGACATCCAAACGGGTATCCTGATGACGGAACAACTTTGGAGCGACCATCGTTCGTGTCGACGGGATCACCCATCCCACCAGATTTTGGGTTCGGTTCATCATCTGTAGTAGGGAGGCACCCCGACGACCGCTTCAGGCCGATATCTAGCGCTGATTTTGGATTTTCTGCCGCTAATACAGTGAGCAGAGAACCTCTTCTGACTACCATTGCAGAAAATATCGGGAATGACGGTGATCATGCAAACGAACTGTCCGATGCTGTTCCTAAGAACAAGCCAGTGTTTGATATGGAGAGTGATCGAATTTTTGAAACCAAAAGAGCAACTGGAAGTGGTACAAAAATTCACGTAGAGAGATAAAAAGAGTATGAGGATGTTACCATAATAATTTAGAGTAATTTATTTTATTTGTGAGTATATTTAATTGTGTTTATTCTACGATCGCTGACGCTGTAGTAAAATCACGAATAGGTATAGTCAGTGTAGGCTTTTTTTGGTTTACATTACAGGCTGTGTCACAGTGAACCAATGGCATCGTTAGTTCCTCCACTTCTACAGAGCTCCGTCATTCCGATTAGCTTAATTCATGAGTGTTGGATTCATCACGTTGGGTAGGGTTGCAGTGAGTATTCGAAAACTGATTACGCCTGAGACAGCCATCTCAAGCGTTTGCGACCACCTCCTCAAATACGACCCAATGCGGTCAACCCAACGCTAAGGATTGCAACGCCGAACAAGTTAGAGCTAATCAGATTAGCTTGTCTCAACCGACGAAGGCATATCTATTGTACGCTAATTATGTACATGCTAATAAGATTTTTTAACGCACATTTAGCCTAAATTTTATATCCTAACAATGCACTTTGCGGTCGGTGATAGAATAAAACAGTTTAGGTATCATTGACCGGTATCAATAAGTCGAGTTAAGCTAAGCTCACTAAGCTTCTCTCGTGCGGAACTTCAGGCAGGGGTGTTGGTTTCATCACTTTGGATTCAGTTTCAGGCGCGGAGTCCAAATCAGTTCCCATTGAGATTGCTGAAACGTGAGACGTCAGTCCCAGCTTAGTTTTCGATTGTCGCCAGAGTCATCGCATTGGTGCTAACGCCTGCAGCTATATATAAATAGGTGAAACCAACTCCCCAACCCCCTGAAGTTTCTGACAAGCCCATTGGGCTTAGTTTAAGTCGCTGTTGCCGTACCAATTGACGACGCCTTTAGATTATTTTGAAAAACGTTTTGGTTTTAGCTATCTGTTCAACACTTCTGAAACTGCGCTTAGCGAAAGAGAAAAAAAAGTTTCTATTACAACCATGCAATAATTTACTTTCACTGGACACCTCGAGTTTTATTTACCTTCAGCGCAGTACTGCCAGGCAATTATATTGCTCGTCATTGCTACAATTATTTAATATTATAGTATTACTATATTCCTAGTTATAGCTTATACCTATCTCAAACTCACACCGTGCGATCTAAAATGAAATAGAATGATAGAACATTTAGGGTGTATTCGACTGGACGGCGAAATTGGGCCTTCGAGGCCTTACTCGACCGAAATTTCAGGCAGGTTCCCTGGCTTCGACTCGTTGATTGAAGTTTCAGGCGCTAACCCGCGATCGATTACATGTGGGACTTCAAAGATCTCAAATTTACTCCCTAAGATGGAAAGTTCAATTGCATTAGCATAATCGGGTTGCTGCTAAGTCAAGTAACACTGTTCAGAGTGACGAATCCAAAGTTTCCTTCTGCAGGTCCTTGTGAGTCAAGTTGTGTGGATCTAGCCCTAGATCGACTGTAGCGACTGACTATAACGAGCCATTAGTATTCCAAGTGCTATGAGGTACAGATAGTCATCGATATGAGCGGTCCTTGTTTTATTATTAAATTTAAAATTTTCTATTCCAGGTACTCATTACATAAACGCTTGCATTAAGAGTACACAGAATAAATTTTGAGTACAATAGCTCAAAATAAGATATTGGACCTAAAGAAGAGAACTGCGGATGAGTTGGGGCATGTTTCGAGTGGGTGTCAAACTTAAACCTTTGAAGCTTCACTTGTTCCAAACTTCAGGCAGGTGCGCTGGCTTCGACCAGTTGAGTTGAGCACTAGGTATTGACCTTCAGTCGGTTACCCAGATGGCTTCTAGAAACTCAATCTTGCTCAGTACAATGGAGTTTTCACCAAGCTCAACGTGATCGCTTTGCTTCTCACATTTCCAAGTGACAAATCCGCAGCTTCTGTCCGAAGTTACGGTCAAGTGAAGCCTCGATGGCTTAAATTCGGCACCCAATCAAACGCACCGAATAGTTGCGTCGTAATTTTGTTATTAGGGATCGAGATACTTGCTTGAAAGTTTGGGGAAGCACAGTCGCTGACTTACAAACCCACTTTACATAGCCCCTCCATCCATCTATACACAACACCCTATCGGAAGAGTATAGGCATTTATCCGACGTATATAGAGGCGACAACGGATAGGTAGTTCTACTACAGAGGGCGTTCTAAATTTATCGTTAGAATTTTTTGCCCACATTCATTAAGTAAATTGAAATATACAATTAAACCGAAATAAACATTTTAAAGTACTATTCTTTCCGAATATCTATTATTTAATTAACATGCCGCCCCTCGTCATCGATTACCTGCTGCAAATGTTGGGAAAACGCTTGGCAAGAGTCGCGAATGATGGCTTGGGAATTTTTGCCCATTCCTTCCAGAGTGTTGCCAGAGACAGTGTTGCCTACAATCATCCATATTTTTTTATTGGAAACCTGAGACCTTGTTCTCCAACATGGACCAAATGCTGTAATCCTGAAATCGAGGGGATTAAGGTCTGGAGATGAAGGTGGCTATTCTTTCTTGGAATTGAACTCTGGCACATTGCTTGCCAACCACTCTTGAGTCTTTTTTTTGCTCTGTGTGTGGACGCAGAGTGAATCTATAAATTTTTGAATATGAAGTAAAAATATGCAGAAGTAGAACGGTTGCAACGATAATTGATGAACACCCTGTATAATAAGAAGCAGTTGGTTGGTTGGATTAGAATATGAGAAACTTTATGTGGAGAGCGACACGGGGCCGCTGCTTTGCTAAAATTTCGAAATTTAAGCTTTGTTTACTTTTGAAGTAATTTTTAGTGGTAGCACAGAGTTCGACTGAACTTCTTTCCCATAGCGAATACTTTTTTCTCCAAGCTTATAAAGCGCCTATTGAACAGACGGTCAATGAAGGAAAAACCTAAAAATAAAAGCACGAAGAGCCGTGAAAAGGGAGTGTCCTTGAGGTGATTATTTTTTACTGTCATTGAATCGCGGCGCGGGCCACTAGTATCAGATCATCGCCTAAATTTTTAAAAATTTTGCGATTGTTTGGATTTTATATAATGGTGGACCAACAGGCCATGGAGTCCAGGGCCGTAGCCTGACTTCGAGTGTACGGGGGCTACAAAATGTCTATTATAATATGTTTATAGTTACCCAGCTGTGGCATCTACTTTATGTCATTGTCAGACTTCTTGTAGTATACAAGTATTATTTCAGCTGACCTTGCACCAAAACAACAAATGTCCGATAAGTAATTTTTCATCACTTAGGACCTAAGGGGGTTGCAGACACCCAACCCCCTGGCTACGGCACTGAAATCAAGAGTGATAAGCAACAGCCAAAATGGAAACTTGGCGGTTGACATTTTACAGTACATTTTGCAGCATAATTTGAGTACCGGAAGCGAAAGCAGTATGCAGCATTGCATGGAAATGAAATATGCCTCAGGTGTAAACGATAAATTGGGACAGTTCTTAAATCATAAAGATATTTTTTACAGGTAAGGTCAGTGACTTTTTAAATTTAAAATTTATCATATTAAATTCACAAATCGACAGTTATTAACCATTTAAAATGGTTAAAGGGAAGGAATCTAATTGTCGAAATGTAATTACTGAATTTTATCGTTCTGGTAACAGTACATCAGCGATTAATACGGTCATACGATATTCACCAAGCACGGGTTTTCGCACCGTTCCACGCGAAAAAGATTGAAATGGAATTGAACGAAAAACTCCGAGTTCGCGAGGTGATTTAAAACGCATTTCTCACTTCCTTCTCGACCTAAAAAGTTCAATCAAGGCCAGTCCCTCGAAGTTGATGGCATCATTGAAAAAAAAAAAAAGCAAAATGTTACCAAAGTGACCACACCTAAAGCTGCCAGTCAATTTGAAAGTGAAGTCCTATGTCAGAAAGCGCTGAATCAGCCTAACGGCCCGATCAAAGGACATAACTAGAGCACTCTGAGAGCGCATACCTGCGCCAAGTGAGGCAACGGTAGCGAAAAATTCAAATTGGCTCTGAAACCATAATTTTCTTTGTATAAAGTCCAAAATTTGATCATTTGTGCCTTTTGATAGTAATAACAGCTTGTGCAATTTTCTTGAAGATCCGTTCATAACTTTTTGAGTTATACTGCTTACAAACGTTATGACAAACATATATCAAACATACAAACGAACAAACAGACTTGCACCAAAATTTAATCATTTATGTCTTTTAACATTACTAACAAATCCTATAAATTTCATAAAGGTTCATTCCTTCTTTTTAGAGTTATTGTGCTAACAAGCATAAAATTAAAAACAGTGACAAACGAACGAAGGAACAAACGGATTATCACCAAATTTTGGTCATTTACTCTTTGTTATATACCTAACTACACATGTAAATTTCATAAAAATCCATTAATACCGTTTTGAGTTATAGTATTGAGAAAAATGAGGCTAACAAACCAACAGAAAAACAAACAAACGGATGGACATATCTTCACCAAAAGTTAATAATCTATTCCTCCTAACATACCTAACAATCCCTGTAAATTTCGTTTAAATAGGTTCATAACTTTTTGAGTTAGCTCGGTGACAGACAGACAAACACGACGAAAACATGACCTCCTTGGCGGAGGTAATAAAAGAGAGGAGCTTTTTGCTACTTAACCATTCAAAGAACCGTGGAGGAGTTGTTCGTTTCTTCGCTGACGAGAAAAAAAAAGTGTCGATGAATTGGGTTATGGAAGAAACGCTACAGTTAATTACCACGAATCTACCTAAAATTATACCTATTATGCAGAGTAAAAATATGGCTTAACAAGCTCTGATGCACGGTTACCAGCACGGTACAATTCGGCAGCTACATTTCTAAAGTTAAATTCCTTCCCTTCAGCCAATTTAAACGGTCAATAACTGTTGATTCCTAAACTTAACATGGTAAATTTTTCATCTGAAACAGAAAAAGTCACCGACCTTACCTGAAAAAAAAAATAATAAAAAAAAAATAAAACGGTCCCAATCTATCGTTTACACCCGGCATATTTCTGTTATTTCAGCATACCCAGGACTTTTTTCCTTTGCGTTGATTTCAACGTTTCGAACCTTTCAAAGGTATGAAAATCGCGATCGATACATGTCTTCCTTAGTCTTTGAGACGTTGCAAAGCTAGATATCATTTTTTTTTTTCAATCAAAGCTAGAGATGATGTTATATACAATGAATTACAGCTATACTTGAGGTAGACGCTCAATGAAGCGAACGACATTAGAAGTCTTACTTCTCCCCTAGCCCCCGCGTTCGTATCCAATAGCTCGACTATAACTTCCATTGGCTTATTGTGTTGTAAAACAATTCGTGTCTAGTTACCTCCGCCAAGGAGGTTATGTTTTTGCCGTTTTGTCTGTCACCAGGATAACTCAAAAAGTTATGAACCGATTTGGATAAAATTTACAGGGATTGTTAGGTATGTTAGGAGGAACAGATGATTAACTTATAGTGAAGATATGTCAATCCGTTTGTTTGTTTGTTTGTCTGCGTCATTTTTCTCGATGCCATAACTCAAAAAGGTATGAATGGATTTTCATGAAATTAACATGAGTTGTTAGGTATATAACAAAGAGTAGATTACCAAATTTTGGTAATGGTCCGTTTGTTCGTTCGTTCGTTTGTCACTGATTTTAATTTTATGCTTGTTAGCACAATAACTCAAAAAATAATGAATGGATCTTTATGAAATTTATAGGAGTTGTTAGTAATAATAAAAGACATAAATGATCAAATTTTGGTGCAGATCGGTTGGTNGCACAAATGATTAGATTTTGGAGTTTATGCAAAGAAAATTATGGTTTCAGAGCCAATTTGAATTTTTGCTACCATTGGCTCACTTGGCGGAGGTATGCGCTCTCAGAGTGCTCTAGTTTATACTTCTTTCCCATGACATACACTCATCAGGTTACGGAATGGCTCAGATATTGTGCCTGACAATACCGTTGAAAATCATAGTCGTGGGATATCTCACATTTTGGTATTGTCCAGAATGCTATGAACGATGCAAGCTGAAGTCACGGTAAAAGTAAATCGAACAAAAATTTAGTGAAGGTCGCAAGTATTTCAATCTGGTGTGCCTTTGCCTAAACGCATGTGCAACTAGCCGGTCTGTCTATCCAATTGCTTTGTCATATCCTAATAAAATATTCTTATAGTCGGAGCATTAACGAAATCCCTACATTAACACTGCACTGCCTTGCTCAAACTGGACACATGGCGGTTAACATTTTACAATACATTCTGCTGCACTTAGTGTTCTGCTAATGATCAAATTTGGTCTGCCTCCTAATAGTCCCATTCGCACTTGAAAACATACAGGATGGCACCTCACAGTTTAACCACTTTTTCGAGTTAGGTCTCAAGTGTGTTCGATTTGTCACACTTCTTATAACTTTATAGGCATACAAATACAAGCTACAATTAAACAATTTGCGTAAGATATTTGGTAATTGAAAAAGTTAACTACAGTTAAGAAACTGCGTAGATTTTCCAGTTGTGGAATAATTCAATGCTTTTTTCAGTATTGTGGAAAAGTGGAATGGAACTCCACATCGGGGAATGGTTGTAGTAGGCAGTTGACGCAAGAGACATTGGCGTGACTCACAAATACGGCTTATTTCTCAAGACAGTACTGGCACCGGTTTGCGCAACCCTGGGCAACAGTTAAATTCAGGAATTAAAGAGTGTAACGGGAAGACTCAATCGGACTAAAATGAAACTTAGCCCTGACCGCATGTTGACGAATGACGTTACAGCGAAGAATCAGGCCTACCTAGGTTGAGCTTTTAATCCCAACCAAAACCGTAAGTAGTGTTATATTCTTTACGCAAGAGAAACCATAGGAGCAGTTAGTGCATAAACTTTCTGTACTTGACGACAACCATTTTGCCGTGTTTCGTATAGGGTGAAGCTCAAGTTGCTGGCCAGTCAGGAGCGGGAGAATCAATGAATTAAGTCGCAAAAATCCGGTGAAAAGTTTAAATATGTTTTGTGAAGAGTCCTAGCTGTAAACTGAATATGAAGTGTAAAGGTGGCTTCACTTCAAAGAAGTTAAATCAGGGCTCCATACCGGTGACTGCTACTGACAAAATTTCCAAACAGCCTCTACAGCAAGTTGAGTCAGCATTTGAAATAGACTCCCTTCCGATGTTGTTAGTGCGGAGTCAGTCTACGCGTTTAAAAATTGTCTTGACATACATTGGGAGAGACATCCTCCACAGCTAAGAACACCTCCTCCAGGACGCAAACTCTTAACGGCCAAAGCTTCCGAGGCCACCTTAATCAGTCTTTTTCTCGTACTTGCGTGAATTCATGATAGTCTCTTTGGCAGAGACTCTTCTCCCCATCTTTTCTCCTGTCCTCTATATCCTACTAACATAATGGCAATAGCTCATGAAGGGCCGGGGCGTAAGTTCCGGTGTCTTTTTGGGAATGGGCCTATTGGTTCGTCTACTGCCACCTATCTAATCTAACGGTACCACCACAGGAAGGTGCAGTTCAGCTTAAATCCAACTATACTAATTGTAACCCAGAGGTCAAATCCTTGTCACTAGTATCAAAACGTCCCTTCACCAGGGATAACAAAAACACTTCGTACGTACCAGTAAACGAGTGGTAACGGGAATTTTTAAAATCCGGAACTGCGGCAAGCTGCAACATCCCCTGCAGAGAAGGCACTAGGGACCCTTGGGGTTGTGAGGCCCAAATATATTGTGGCAGGGAAAGGGCCCGCCAGAATATACCCCTGAGGGCCACATTACCAGCGAAGGAAGAAAGCACAGTTGACACAACAGCAAGATGTTTGGAAGGCCTAGTTACGGCTAAGGGAGCCTACGGAATGCCCCTGGTGAAGCATCCCCCTTACATTGACCAGCTCAACCCTAAGACCAACAGCATATCTAATGGCTTCTGAGTGAAAGGGGGGTGGGGGTGGTAAGAGTTGCAGGCCTTTCTCATGGCACGACACTACTATGTCTATGGATAGGAAAGGCAAAACAATGTCGACTGAAAAGAAATATTTATTATTGCTATACGATACGTAAACAAAAGCGCTATGTGGTCGCTGACATTAAACATATCCTGAAGCAAAGACACACGATTTTGGGGTGTTGAATTCAACACCTAATCCAGTTACCTTTAATATGTCTCGAACATCAATCTTGGGCGATGAATGAATCACTTCGGATGGCATTTCAAGCATCAACCGTAAGCCGATTAGTAAGATTTCAACGGCTGATCACACAATCCTGTAGAGTTTACGACTGTCTCAAGTACAATTAGTTTAAGATTAACACCTGAGGCACCATTCAAAGCTCACGATCGAGGTTTTGGACAATGTAACGCTAATTAATTTTATCGATCGCAAGGGGTGAATCAAACCAGATTTATTACTACATAGGCTAGATCAAGCCTCCCTAATGCACCACACATTAGATGTTTTATCTTTTTAGGAGAGGAAAAACAAGAGACATACAGTAGGCCACGATAAGCGAGGCATCACTGGACGCTGTTGGACAAAATATCAACGCGCGCGGGCACAGCAAGTCGGGAGAGAAAAGGAAGAGCAGGAAAGCATCATTAGTAGGAGAATGAAACTGAAAGGAAGCAAAGTGAGCACGGAGAAAAGATGTCCCGAAGGCCTAGCTCAGGCTAAAGAAGCCTATGGGGAACTCTCTGGGGCAGCTACTCCCCATAACACAAGATGGGTGAACCAAGCTCACCTAACCCCATGGCAGATAGTAAGTTGATACTACAGCAGAAGAAAAGGCACATAATATGTAACGAACCTGACACATATAATGGTGACGACTAGTTTGTGGAATGTACACACTTAAAAGTATATAGTAGTTACAAGAAAGCGACCTCTGGACTACTAATACTGGGATCATTGTACCTTTATGAAATAATGGGCATGGAAAAGATGGTTCCCAACGGGAATGACTGTATATTTGGTCCCGGTATAGTATATGGCCTTTCTGAAGGTGTTAGGTTAGTTATTAATAGGTTAAACTAATGTAATTCAGGTAGAATACAGAAGTGCCTCATCTAACTCATGTTCATGCACGTCATACCTCTCGGGCACGTCACATACTACACATGCATCGTGTTGTTCTAGATAACCACACGACACTAGTGCCATAAAATTGCAGATGGCCAGTGAGTTGTGCGCCACTTATCGATGCTCTAGATGCTCGAGGACGTAGCGCTGTAAAGAGTTTAAATCTGGTCGTCCATTCATCTACAACACTTCGAGCGTATTAGCATTATTATTATATTAAGGCGTATCAGCATACAGGCAATACTGGTATACTATTTGCAAAAGACACGTGCCAAGGAGCGGAGGCAGGACTACCCCAATGAAATAATACTACAAGTAGCAATAGTACTGGAGCAGCAATACCAACTCGCACCAGGTCGAATTATCAGTGATTTTTTCCCTGCTTTTCTGCCCTACGCTCTCAAATTTAATGCGAGCTCAAATGAGTTCCATTGGTTGCAAGTGGCAAGCGTGTCACGAGCGGGAGAAAATAAGGAGCAGAGAAGGGAAGTATAGAGGATCAACCTAACTCTATAAACTAACCTCGTCAGTAGGAGCTGCAGCCAGCTGCACCATTTGCGGGAAAGGCACTCACGACTACCCTTGGGTGAGCGAGGTCCATCTGCATTCTCACAGGGAGACGGCCCACCCGAATATACCCCTGAGGGTTAAAATCCTAACGCGGACACACGTTATGGTATCTCAGCTTCGAGATGAAAAGTTCCGCAGTAAGCTTATTCCCCTTACGTTCGTAAAAAAAAAGCATTTCCTTTGGACAACAGCATACAAAATCATGAAATTCTACAGTTGGATATAGCAGGCAGGTAGCAATTAAACTTTACTACGCATTGTTGCTTGCGATTCTAAATAGCACCGGCAATTGCTAGAACCCGCGACTTGTGGCGCTGTCTACACTCGCCGTTTCTGCATTTCTCAGTTTCAGAGTTCTCGCTTTCCAAGAGTTCTTCGCTATTTAAGTTCTATTTTAGTAACAATTATCTCTAAGGCAAACTGAAGGAACTTAGTCGAACCTAATCATGACTGTTAGTAGGACAGTAAGTGCAGTAAACTTTAGCAACATTTTTTCATATACCTACCGACGTACATATATATAGCAAATAATACACTTTTAAAATAAATTACGGTTTACTGGGGACAAACATGCTTTATTTCCATTATGTTGGAGCTTTCCCTGACGTCACGAATGGGGAAGGTTACCGAGTTGAAGCGTTATCTTTTTATTCGGCCCGGGAGTCGGAGCCGGGCTTGATCCATCTTACTCGGTAACTTTGGTCACGACACATGGCCAGTTCCACAGTGTATATATTGTGCGCGTTTGGTGGATTTGCGCGATCGATCGATCGCGCTGCGCAATCGATCGATCGCGCTGCGCAATCGGTGGATGTTTGTAGGTACTAGGCCGTAATTTCGGGTAAGTTGGACTATATTCGGGTTTAATGTCGGGTAGGTTAGGGGAGGCAAGGACAGGTTTTTTTTTGTTTTCCATTTAAAAATTTGAACGATCCACCAAACGCGCACAACATATACACAGATGCAACACCCGCTGTTGAAGAAGAAGAAGAAGCGCTCCCCATTTGCTAGCTGAACATTTCTGAGGAACATCGCGGCATGTGTTGTTCGTGAAGGTTCCCCAGTAATGTGAGACAGATGCAGGTTTCCTAGCCCTTACTACACAGACAACATGCCGTTTCAACTTTAATTCCTACTTCCTAAGAATTAATCATTCATTCTTGCGTTTCTCGTAGGAATAACAAACATTAGGAAAGTTGCATCTACAATACACCGTTAAGGGTAAGAGTTTGCTTACACGATACCAACACTTGCGCTGATTAACAGGATTAGGCGTCCAAAAGTTATATCTATTTGCACTTGACCAATAATAACTTCCGTCGAGTTACCACAAAAGCGAGAGATTGTTAACACACACACACATAGGCAGTACCTGCTGATCAAGGAATTGGCGACCTACTATATTAATTCTCTTCGCACCCGATCCATAAAAATGAAAGGTAAGTCACTGCCAAAAACGCCAGACGTACTGCAGTATGTGAGCAATACACTGGTGAGAACAACATACTGTACAGTATGCGACAATCCTCGCGTGAGCGGTATTATATACCGGAACACATACTCGGCTCTCAATAGCTTATTTTATACTGTAACTCTTAAGAAAAATAGGTCTTCGATAAATTATTTGTTCAAGTTTCATAGGACATAACGCAATGTTGCACCTTTAAAGAGAGGAAAAAGACCGGATATTTTCCAAGTTGATTGAAGTGTAGAATGTTCTCATCTGTATGAGTAAAACAAGTGGGGAAAGTAGAGGAAGAACAGAATTATCATTAAAATATTGGGAAAGGTTTAGTCCTCCTTTTTACTACAATAGTGATCAAAGAGATAAAGCAATAAGGGACACACAGGATGTTAAAATACACGTGGCACGTATGCACAAGAGAGATCTTTCACAGGATCAGCGAGCATTGATACAGCAAGTGGGGAAAGAAAAGGAAGATATGAAGAGAACATCATAAGGAGGAGAATGAAATAAGGAAGAAAGTAAAGGTTTGCTCCCAAAACTTGAATATTTCTAGCTATAGCATTCTGGTTCCATTACCTTGAGCACTATTAGTGTGCAGAAGTACAGAGAAGATTGAACATTCAAGCAAGCGCGAGGACAATAACTTAAGTGCAAGAAAAATGCCACGACTATCCAAAAAAATAACAGAAAATATAAGATAAAAATGCCACGACTATACTGCCGTCCCTCAGAAAAAAGTGCGCATGTCCAAATTTGGAAGTTTGGGCGATATAGGTACCAAAATTCTCAGTTCGTTGAGCTCAGACACTTTGTCTGAACGTGCAGGGGCGTAAACGCCATTCAGAAGTCGGTTTAGGTCGTTATTACTGATCTCACTTTGGTGAAATGGCACAGCTCCAGTAAGCACGCCCTTTTCCGAATTAGATCGGCGTACACCAATAAGAGGACACATGTCCGGAAAATTTGTAATTTTTTTTTTAGTAAATAGATGGATGAAACGATACAAAGTTAACTCACGATATCTCTATTTCACTATGAACACAGCGCTTTTTTCCGAAGGTCGGCAGTGGAACATAAAATAAGGGAAAATGATCAGATACATCACACTGCCGCAAGTACGGTGGGTGACATCAAGACTATTGTAGACTTGCTACCAATACCATTACTAATACTGTGCTCACTATACCTATTTGTTCCAGGCTCCATATACACAACACAGTGCTTGAAGAAATTAAATGAGAAGACACTCGTGTGAAACACCATAAGATGGAGTTGCTTTGACAACCCCGTGAATCAAAAGTCGCCTAATAGTAGTAGTAGCATAAGAAAGTTTCAGCCTCCCTAAATAAGTACTACTAAGCTTTTCTAAGAGAGGAAAAGGAAGGGACGGACATATAGTAAGTCGACAGTCAAGTGGAACCCATGCACGAGGGTGTTCCCAGACAGGATCAATGTGCATGGGAACAGCAAGTCGGAAAAGAAGAGGAAGAACAACGAAAGTAATACCAGGAATATGAAATTGGAAGGAAGCAAAGTGGGCATAAAAGACAGACGTCCCGAAGGCCTAGCTACCGGCTAAGGTAACCTACACGAGCCCCCTGGAGGCGCTGCTCCCCATAGCACACGAAGGGCGAAGCTAAACTAACCTAACCCTATGGCCCATCTTATGCCCCCTGAGGGGGAAGTCGTTTAATGGCGGGGGGAAAGTGCAAATTATTAGATTCAGTGTTTTACCTCCCTAGACGCAGCGAGGCGATTCAGGAGTGAAGCTCAAAAATATAGAGAAGTATATAACGCTTTTCATCAGTATGAATATTTTATCTCGGCGTTCCTGCTGGATGAACTCAATTTGGCTCAGTGCGCTACCACTACTGGCGGGAAAAATACCTAAAGAATAATAAAAAAAGAACACTCAAGTGGGCAGCCCCATTCGAGGTCTTCCACACGAGAGAGAGTAGAGAAGTCCCGCGTACTAGGTCGGCGGCTATCTCAATCGACAGCTCACCTCACGGAAGAAAAAGGGAAAAATAGAGATTCACTGTTTTACCACCCCAGACGCAGCACGGCGATTCAGGAGTGGAAAAATAGAGAACCTACCTAACTTTACAAAACTAACCTCGTCAGCAGGAACTGTGGCCGGTTGCACCAACCCCTGTGGAGAAAGCACTAGGGACCCTTGGGTTCGTGAGGCCCAAATATATCTCAAACTGCACATAACACTTTCAGTATACCTGCCACTTCTGGGTTGGTTTAAAGTTGCAATGACGCATAGTTCTAACGTGACATTCAGTAATCGTTAGAAGTTGAAAGTTGAAGTCCTGGTACCACGACCGTCAAAGGAAAAAATTGAATGGCTGAGCAACTTTTCCGTTACACTAAGTCTGCCATTAAGGGCACAGATGTAGGAGCAACAGTGGGGGTAGTCAACTTCCAGTACATATTACCCGATAATTAGCTCTTCGACACAGAGACCTTCACCTAACTTCAAATAAACCGGCAGGTCAAAGCCACCTCACTCTGCAGTGCGCCAAGCAAATCTTTCACAGAGGTGGGCGCGGCCCTTTATTAGCTATTTCTAGCGAGCTCGGCCCTGCAAGCCACAGGCGATTCAGGCGTATTCAGGCCAAAAAATTTTGTCACAACCTACTTCCCATTTAATTACAAAGTATAGGCCGACCGGGTACAGGGTTCACCCAAGTTGACCGGGGCCGGGTCTGGACTACAAAGGCCTTCGTTACAGCAAAAAAAAAAAAAAAAAAGTGACTGGGGACACAGCCCTAGCTTCCTTGTCGAGAGGAGCGCCAAGCTTAGTAACAACGATCGGGAAGAATTAGAAGGGAGGACGCAGAAGTAGGAAACACCGTCACAGAAACTCAGCTAAGGCTCAAGTAGCCAATCGAGTTTCCATGTGGGGACGACACCTAATAATATAGAAACGATAGACCTAACTAACCTTAAGGGGCAATTGCTCGTGCTCCCAGGCGTGAAAAATAACGGGGAAAGAACATGCAACAGCACCTCTAGCATTCGTGATGGTGGTTATGGCTCGACTATAGGAAGATGCGCTGCACCCACTGCAGCTGAACTCTCTATACAGTTAATGACGACCAGTGCTTCTAATTCCGCTAACTTCCTTCGAAGGGCACAGCCACTTTTTTCAGAGCAACTCCAATAAGGACTACCGACAAGGTAAATCATTTCTGCGTGCAAAAAAAAAAAAAAAAATCCCAAACAGTGAAAAGGAACTCACACTAATTTTTACTTGCAGTCACAGGCGCATGGCATCCTGGACACAGAGGAGCACATATATAGGTGGAGCTGCTTGTAAACCATATTTTGAATATAAGCTTCGCTTTGATATCAATTCCAGCTGTCTAGGGACAAGGAATCTATATATATTATAATATTGAGTAGTTCAAGTCTTCGTCTCCACAGCAACGGCGATCTAACAGAGGAAGAAGCAAGGGACATATAATATAGGTATATACATAAATACAAGGCGAACTTTACAGCAATGTTTCGATTATGTCAATTGCGTCATTGATGACATATATTTAGAATATTGAATAGTTTAAACCTCCATTTCCACTACACCGACGATCTAACAGAAGGGAAAACGAAGGACACATAGTACGTCGACAGAAACGTGGAACCCATACACGGAGGTGTTTTCATACAAGAACAATGCGCTCGTGAACAGAGTTGGAAAAAGAAGAGGACGAATACATGAAAGCAAGATCAGTAGGAGTATGACATCGGAAGGAAGAGCAGTGGGCACGAAAGAAAGACGTCCCGAATGCCTAGCTAATGTTAAGGTACCTAACTAACCTACAGGGTCCTCCGGGGGCCTTGCTCCCCGTACCATACTATGCGCGAACCTGACTAACCGAACCCTATGGCTCATTCTACAAACCCCCTGAGGAGGGGGGGGGGCGAAATCCTGTTAGATTTACCTCACTATAGAGTAAAAACAAGCTTGCATTGTCATTGAAACCTTTTAGTGTGGACACAGGCCACGTGAAGGGGCCACGGCAACCAGGCAAAGGCGTTCAGCAGGTTAACAACAGTTATTATTACAGGCCACACTAGTGATGCGAAAGCTAGGACAAATCGGCAACACTGAACTGTGTGTACATCCTCCGTGGGCATTGTACGTCACGGGCTGAGGCTTGGTTAAGCTTGGTTGAGCTACGCAGAAGGCCGTGCCTTCCGCAAAATTCTAGCTGCAACACTCTTATAGATAGAACCTTCTCATCCCATCCGCAGTTTGGGCTGCTAAGTAAAGGAAGAAAGAAGGGGCACGTGGGATGTCAAGCAAAATGAGCGTATTCATCGACACAGTAAACCAGGGAAGAAAAGGAAGAGTAGCAATAAGACGATGAGTAGGAGATGTCGAACGATAATTCTATGGCAGTTTGGATACCAATACTATGAAAAAATAAAAAAACATCAGCATTTTACAATAGGTAGCTATAGTACATAGCTACACCCTAGGGTAAAATCACAGTAAAGGCAGTGTGAGGACGGGAAAATTGCTTACATTGAATGCTTATGTTTTATGTTATAAGCAGAGTTTGTAAATACAATACGGCAACTACACACAGCTACAAATACTTCGATGAAGACAATTACCTATAATCTAAAACGGGTTTAGGATTATAAAAAAGATAAATAGCCGTAAAAAGGCTAACTCGAGATGAAGATTATTTTTATTATTATAGCTATCAACATACTTTTTTTACCACTATTATATCAGTATTATTATTATATTGGTATTATCCCGCTATTTCTGAAACTTAGACAATCAATAGCGATCTAAAATGATTTACTCGACTTACAGCCGGAACCACAACGTTGTGCTCAGGTGGCAAGAGATGAAGGACGAAAAGAGAAGAAGACAGAAGAAAGAAGCGCTCGTGCGAACGGCCCCTTCTGTGGCCCTCCACATGGGCGAGGTAAGACCCTCGCAGATAAAGTCGGTCACCTCGATGTAGTAGTAGTAGAAGTTTTTACTAGCGCTTCAGTGGCACACTGCCTATATCGCGCCGAACTATTCCTGTTTTTAACCACAGGCTCGTGCGCCGACTAGGGCACGATTTAAATTGTCAATGATTTTGTCTCGGCTTTTCTGCCGGTAGGTCTCAAAGTGGTCAGTGCGCTACTGACAGGAAAAAGGCGCAAGTTGAGCATCTCCAACCCCTGGGCGCGGCTGAACGCTTTCGCTCAGCTGCGCCGCACAGGGGAAGGAAACGAAACACAAGGAAGGTAGAAGTTTAGCGGGAATAGGTCAGCCACCTCGATAGGCAGCCCACCTCCCGAAACAGAAGGGGAAGTATTGAGAGCCTACCTAACTTTACAAAACTAACCTCATCAGTAGGAATTGCGGCAAGTTGCAACATCCCCTGCGGAGAAGGCACTCAGGACCCTTGGGTGCGTGATGCCCAAATATATTGTGGCAGGGAGCACAGGTATCTAAAGCCAGAGTTACAGCAGTGGGATAGCAAATGGAGCGGAAGGACCTTACAAACTTTCTCATCGTGAGAAGCAGAAATGATGCTCATTCTGTGAAAACAATTACTACTGTCCCGGTAGACTATTATCTTATTATTGATAGTTAAACAACCGCAGCAGCGGGCATAAGGGTCTATATTAGCGGTGACACGCAGTTTTACTCCCTCCTTCCTTCAACCACACGGGAGTCGGGAGTAGATAGGAGTGCCGTGGGACTCCTATCAGCAGCCTACCTGCCGCAGCAGAAGGGGAAATATAGAGAACTAGCCTTTCCAGCAGCAACTGCGGCCACATGCAACATCTCCTGTAAAAAACTAGCTCAAGAAACCTTGGGTGCGTGGGGCCCCAAGATATTCCGACAAAGATAGGGTTTGCTAGACTATTCCCCTGGGCAAGTTCAGGCCTCCCTAAGCAAGTCGATTTAGAAGAAAGGAACGAGCAGAACCTATAGTATACAGTGATACATGGCGCTAAAGAGGATCTCTGGCTCACCTCGCACCTAGCAAATACAGAACGTCAACTATGTAGTGAGTAGTAAGCAGGTTATTATTATACATTTTGTTTAACCTCCGTAACCGTAACTCAGGCGTTTCAACAGAAAAACTACTTGTGCAATATTCAAATACCGCATATTGGGTAGGCGTAGTGGCCACGNGTCGGCCCCTTTTGTGTCCTTTCACACGAGAGAGACTAGAAATGTCCCGCGTACCAGGTCGGCTATCTCGATCGACAGCCCACCTCACGGGACAGAAAGAGGAAAGTAGAGAACCTACCCAACTTTACAATACTAACCTCGTCAGCAGGAACTGCGGCCAGATGCTACATCCCCTGCGGAGAAAGCACTCGGGACCCTTGGGTGCGAGATGCACAAACATATTGTGGCAGGGAAAGGGCCCGCCAGAATATGCCCCTGAGGGCAGTAAGCAGGTGTGCTGGAGCAGTGAAAAGAAACGGCGGCGGGCCGAAGGTCTGGACTCGACGGTGAACGCCCCTATGTGAGCAGTGCATAACTATTGGCCTAGAAATAGGTAAAAAACAACGCGATCCAAAGAGATATTATTATTAGATTCAGTGTTTAACCGCCCTAGGCGCAGCGAGGCGATTCAAGAGTGAAGCTCAACCGAAAATAATATTACGCTTTTCATCAGTAGGAACATTTTACCTCGGCATTCCAGCCGGAAAAAAACTCGGTTGGCTCAGTGCGCTACTACTGGCGAGAAAAAAGGCGCAAATAATAGAAAAAGACAATGGAGTGGACGGTTCCTTTCGTGGCCTGCCACACGGGAGAAATCAGAGGTGTCCCGCGTGCTAGGTCGGCTATCTCGATCGACAGCCCACCCCACGGAACAGAAAGGGAACCTATCTTTACAAATTTAACCTCGTCAGCAGGAACTGCGGCTAGATGCAGCATCTCCTGCAGAGAAGGCACTTGGGACCCTTGGGTGCGTGATGCCCAAAATCCAAAGAGATAAAATTGGAAAAGAGAAGAAGGCAGGATAGGGAGACACACGAGTGGAGGATCCCGTCCGTTGCCTCCACACGGGAGGAATCTCGTAGGACATAAAACTGCTTACCGCCACTGGCGGCAGACCTCACAATAAAGACGGGGCAAGCATAGCAGACTCAACTACTTTTAATTTTACTTTATCAACAGGAATTGAAGCCAAATGCGACAAACCCTACAGCAAGGAACTTGGATGGATATTTGACACGTGAGGCCCCCCAGATATTTTGCCAGGGTTAGGGTACGCCAGAAAATCCCCCTCCCCCAGAGGACATGACATACAAACACTGGAGTACCACCTGAGTGGCCACAAAAGACAGTTAGACGGATAATGGCAGACATTTCAGCAGTGGTAGAAAGTAGCTACTATTCGATACGATGAGCTGCCATAAAAACTTAAGCTAGGCCTAACTGACAAGATTTATGTCGACGTTACAAAGTAGCAACTGAATCAGCCATATGCCCTCAGTAGCAGACTCTGCACAAAAGAAGGCCCACAACAGGAGAGCACCAACGATTCAGACGCACCATACCAATCACAACCAGCCGCTTGAATGGAAACTCGATTGATCAAGAACAGTTACAGGGGACAACACAATCTTCTATTCAACTTAATGGTGATCGAACCAACACGCACGTAGCAACCTATATTAGTATCTGGAGGTTCTACTGATGTAGGTAGCATTACAGATTACCACTTTATCTCGACCACGAAAGACCCCTTGCTACATCACTAGACAAAACTTCAGCTACGGTAGGTAGGTAGGTAGCTGACACGCTAATTAGGAAGTAACCCACTAGTGTAATGTATCAAGAATCATTAGCATAATTATGGCAATTTAAGGACTATTTTGAAGTTTCTCGTTCCCAATGTTCACTACAATGCACAGAGACCGTCGAAATGGGACATGTTGCTTGTTAAGTAACATGAGGAATCCATCAATGAGAAAAGCAAACTGCGAAGAGAAAAGCAGGCAGCAGCACAAACAATTATCAGCAGCACTAGGTAAGAAGACCATATTTAGCTGAGTAGGCACAAAACAAACGATTGTTATTATCATCTTCGGAGCCTTGCCGCCTTATTCGACAGGAGCAACAGAAAAGAAGACACGCTGAAGGCCTAACTGAGGCTGGATGTAGGTAACCAATTCAGTTAAGAGTGCAATCCCGTAACATACGATTGGCAAATAATATATGAAGCTATGTTGTACCAATGTCTGAGAGAATCCCTAACAACTAACTGAAGTAGAAGAACAGCAGCAACATAACATCCTCCTTGAGAATACAAAGAACGAAAAAATAGGAACGACAGTAACAAATGAAGAAACTAATTTGCAAAGAGCTAGTAGAGGCTTTAATAACTTGAACCTATTGCTGCATATATTACTTGACCTACAAATGACATGGAATGTTAACAGGAACTCTCAGTGCTGACTTGGCTGTACTGCGCAACTTGTAACTGAAGTCGAAAGGCTCGGAAGGACGCAATGGCACCCACGCCACTTAGCGCCATCAGGAGCGGTACCACGGCCATCCAGCCCCACGTGGCACCCACAAATCCGACAAGTGGGCCTTGAATAACAGCCCCCACTGAGCCCACTCCATTAATGACGCCACTAACAGCAACGGAAGCGCCGTGTTGCTCACCAATATCAGCAGCAATGGGACCGGTTAACAAGATATCAGTTGCGGAGTTGAAGAGTCCGGCAATGCCCAGCAACAACATATGCGAGGCTACTGAGAAGCTGCTGCTTAATGAGAAGAGCCATAGAAAAGCGCAAGTGAGTAGGTTGGTCATGAAAGTGGCGAAAAGGTTGTTGGACCGAAAGAGATACTGAACGAGGACGCCGTTAAGTAGACTGCCTAACGTACCGCCGATATCAAAAGCGGTGGAGCCAATGCCAGCGGCTGTGGAACTGTAGTGGAAACCGTGTTCGAGGAACATGGGAAGCCAAAGCAATACTGCATAGCGAACACATTTACTGCATAGAATACTGACAGCTATTTCAGGTAAAAGCTGAAGTCTCATGACCTCAAAGAAAGACATGGTCTTGTTCGATACGTTAGCACCCTTTGAATCGTTTGATGCAGGAGAATCTATGTAAGACAGTCCAAAATATCGTGGGGATCTGGCAAAGAAAAAGACAAAGAAACCGAGGGCGCCCGCAATAGCTGCGCATGGGACAAACATGAGCCTCCACGTCGTAATTTGTAAAAGGTACACAGCAAAGTAAGTTGCCAACACACTTCCACCGAAGCAGCTGGTGCCAAAAATACCAAAGGCATAGTTACGCTTGGAAGATTCAAACCAAGTGGAAAGAATTGAGCTGCATGTTGGCCATCCCAAAGCTTGGGACGCGCCGGTAAGAAAGAGCAATACTACGAAAGAAATGACAGAGGAAGCGCGACTCATGAGAGCAGTGCAAGCAGCTCCAAGGACTAAACCAACACCGAAGACAATTCTGGCACCTAATTTATCAGCCAGCCAGCCCATGGTGAGGGACACACCAGCGTATGGCAGGAGCATGGCAACGTCCAGCCATCCTAACGCTGGCAAGCTTAAGTGAAGCTCGGATGATAAGTTGGTTTTGATCAAAGCAAATGGTTTGCGGAGCAGGTAACTGCTAGCGTATGCTAGCCAAAGTAATGCAAGTATCAGATGCTGATAAATCTGATTGCTTAAGGTCATTGTTAAGTCTTCTAGGGAACAGCTACAAGCGCAAAAAATGACAGAAAAATAGGTTAAACAGCTGACTAATTATCACACTAGCTATAACCTTCTCCAGAGGTAGACAATGATACAAAATGTTGCTAGCAATGAAAAAGACAGAACAGCACTTCAGTTAGCTATAATTTAAAAAAACATTTTTCAGGAAAACTAGCTAGCTACAGATTTAGTATAGAAGGAAAATTGGCAAAACGTTTAGCTACAGTATATAGTCTATAGCTTCTTAAGACTACTAAAACTATTTTGATGATGATCACAGACGGTAGGTAGGTAGGTAGCTACCTATAGTTACAGCTAATACCTACTTGTGTCTAACGAAAGAAAAAAGGGCAATAAGTAAAGAAATATAGGAACTTGATCAACATGAAATCACACAAACATACCTTGTTCTTCAGAACGACTGGGTGTCATATATTTTTCGAAGCAAAAAATTACCAATGATATTCAAAACAATAACAAACTATCAAAGATATGCATAGAGACATTAAGTAAGCAAACAAATCAAAAGCAAAGTTGTTACAAACAATTTCTAATGTTACTTCTTCTTTAAAATATTTGGTAAGGTTTAGAATGCAACAAAGTGTCTAGCTAGATGACATTTCTGAAATAATAAATTTGACTAGATTCATTACAATATTTGACTTTACTTTTCCAGTAATACTCAGGTAGCTACCTTGAATTAGCAATTAAACCAAAATCTCTACAATATGGAACGCAATAATTTCTGATGTTGCAAGTACATAAACTTGACAACTACAAACATTAAGAGAATAAGAACAATTTTTAGCACTGATAGAAGGATTCTACTTGCTGTATTGTATTATTGTAGTCTTATCTACATGACTAAACCTGCTATCACTCAGCTGCATAAAATACTTGCAACTTCTATTCCAATTACAAACAATGGCACTTCTGTATCACAGAAAATAGTTGCTTATAAATGGACTAAAGTTTGTTTATTGTTGCTTTGACCAACTTAGTAGGCCCTATAAATGGACCATAATATTCATATTGCTTTGAGCAACACTACACAAATGTAACTACCACAATATTATTGAAATTGCTTTGAGCAACACAATATCTAGGGACCACAATATAGCTACTAGGTAGTCGTGCTACGAGTAACTCGGCACTAATAGACTGCAATATGAGTAATATTGCAAGAAGTAATCATGAACAAATCGTACCATAATATTATCAGTACCTATTGCTATGAACAACAAGCACATTTACACTACGGTGTAGGTTAACTAATAGTGATCCAATATATAAGCAGCTAAGCATAGATGGATCACAACAGTTCAGATATTGCTCTAAGCAAAACGGCAGGACTTAGTAAGCTGGGTGAAAGGCCAAATTGATATTACAAACAGTAAATAACATGAAGACTTTCACTGTATCACTTGGCCCAAAACTAGATGTCTTGCCTTAGGTTTGTTCTTCAATAGGATGCTCTGCAATACAGACAAGAGATAGCTATGCTTCCAGCATTTTTTAATGCAAATGTAAGTTTCTAATTACACATAGAAGATAGCTACAGAGTGAGGTGTCAGGCACAGCAGGTTAACAAACAACAAAGCAAACTCACAGCTTTAGCATATGTTTTCTCCAAAACGCGAACATTGCAAAAAAATAAAAATCCAAAGGTACAACTGAAGCGGCAAGGAGTTCCAGTAGCTGCTCAAGTGTTGGCCTCACAGGTTTCTCAGTGTTGCACATGCCATCTGAGCAGCCAGTAGGGTAGGCTACAGCTGGATATCTGTAATACCAGAACATGTTAATAACATATAGCTACACAGTTTATAAAGCTTACATTAGCCATACAGGCATCTCATGCCCAAATAGGTAGGGAAGTAACAAAAATCAATAAATAGAGTAAAACTACTTCATAATTTTGAACATTCTCATTACTAACCCCTACATGGGATAAAATACAAGGGTCATTCTCAAAGTAATGCCTTCTATTTTTATAATTTTTTACCTTAAAAAGTTGAAGAGCTACAAAAAAGAAGTGGAAACATTAAAACAAATGACCTTTGGTGCTCCAGAATATAATTTTCTATGTGTCACCACTACTCTCAATGCACACATGCCAGCGATAAACGAGAGTCTACTTTTACGACCAAGGCATCGTAAAAGTCAGACTCCTACTGAGATGGGATGGTCCATCGTCTTTTCACGACTGCGATTATGGCGTAGTCGGGGAAATGCTGCCCACGTAATGCATATTTCAGAGGCTCAAGGAAGTGTAAGCCTGACGGTGCCAGGTTGGGACTAGCTATGCAAAGGGTGAGGCAGTACCATCCAGCCAAACTTTATCACACATTCCATGGTCTTCAAATTTCTGTGTGGCCCGGCGTTGTTGTGTTGCAAACGGAATAGCTATTTCTTTTTTCTCTGGCCTTATATGGACAATCCAGTCCTTCAGCTTGGCCAATGTTTCAATGTAGCAGATTGAGTTAGCTAATAGTCACCCCTGATTCCAAGAAATCCAGGACGATGATGACCATCCTGTCTCAGAAGATCGTGCGCATCACTTTGTTTGTAGAGGTCTGAGTCTTCAACTTTTTGTTTGTTGGGGAGTGAGTGGTACCTTTCTATCAACTGGCACTTGGACTCCAGTTTGTAGTGGTGACACGACGCCTCGTCACCAGTAACGATGGGGTCTAAGAATATATCACCTATGACATTGTATCGATCCAAAAACTCCTGACAGACATCCGGTCAGTGGACCGTATGTTCCTGCTAGCACACCCTCTGCTGTATCCTAGGGATGACGACAGTTTTCAGTGCACCGACACTCCTAGCCAACTCCATACACATTTCATTCACTGTTATCCACCCATCGGTGCTTATAAGTTGATCAAGGCACACTTTGTCTTCTGGGGTGGTTGTTCTGCATGGACTTCCAGAGCACACTCTGTGCAGGAATTCTATGATGCCTGTCCAGGACAGGCATTTGCTACTCTTACATGGTTATGCACCATCAACATCTGCAACAGAGAGATGAAACTTTCACGGCATGAGTGCATTAAGTTCAGTGATCATAACAATGCAATTTGCAAACCTCTTGGATCCTCTTGAGTGGAAGAAAAAATAGGAAACATTACTATTGACATCGCCCTTGTAAAATCACCAAGCATGAGTACTTCTGGTTTCTGGAGTAGCATTAAATAAAAACTACAGAGTAGGGCCTAACTAGGTACTCCAGATCTCTTCGCGATGTTGTTGAGACACTTCTCAGTTGTGTATGGTGTATCAAAATTGGAAAAATTACAGTAGCTAATAGGCTGAGATGGCTCGAAGGCAGGTGGATGAGAAAATGATCAACGAAGCAAGCAAGTGAAATTTTAGTCAACCAGAGTCAAATTTTGCTAGCAGATATAAACAACTGATGTGTCATAGTCATAAACAACTGATGTGTCATAGTCAATGAACTGGTTTCCAATCAAAACAGGATAACATACAAATCTATAGGGTTGTTGGGTTTAACGGTTGCAGTTGCTGAGCACATTTCCAGCCCAACAAAGTCAAGTGCAGGTTTCTGCAGAGCCAAATTAAAATTAGTGCTTCTAGTACAGAATTAATCTAAGCTAGAGGTTTCAAATACAGGTGATCTCTGGCCCACATTTCAGCCCATCCGAAATATTCTTCCCATTTATTTTGAATACCGTAGTGCTAGGTATTTTTTTATGAAGCTAGGTTAGTTTTATCAAGTCATAAGAAAGTTAAGTAAGTACCTACACAGGTTCATGTTAAAAGTTCAATAAAAACATAATGCAAAAAAATACAAACTAGGCCCTATACTTGAACAGGACGTCCTATAGAAGGGAATAAGCATTTAGTGGCCGTTGAGCAGAGCGGTATCCAGTTTCATTCACGTCCCACCAACAGAAAAATATTTCCCTGCAGATTTTTACATTTCGCGCTTTGGTGTCATTGCAGTTTATCTTCTGAGACCAACCATATTTGGGTGGGAACAATGTTTGCATCTTGAACTAGCTAACTAACCACAAAGTAAAACGTATTTCAAGTTACAGTCATGGCCACATGGCAATGTTAGTGAACTAATTGAGCAAGCCTCAAGTCGACAGCACCCAAAAAACGTCACACGTGCACACCCGTGTTTACAGGTGCCAACTAAATTACTAAACTACAACATTTACCAAATTTGTTTTGATTGTACTAGTGGCGCTACTAAAGTTTTTTGCAGTGCAAATCATGGGAGTATGACACTGAAGTACTTAGGCATAAAGACCTAACTAGGTAGCGTCTGACCGTGTGAATCGGTCCAGTTATTAGTACTGAAAAATGAGCAAATACTGAATCCTCATATTTTCTCTGTACATAGGCCCATTACTCCCTTACGTAGGCAACATGTAACAGAAGCTCTAAATATCTGAACATTTTTGTGGTAGACGAAAAATGAACTTGAGAAAAAAATGACCTTGTTTCAACTTTACACCTCAAAAACTAATATGTTTTTAACTTTCGTTGCAGACATGAAGGAGTTGCAGCAGCTTCATGAAACTTGGGTCATAGAGGTAAAAATAGTTGCTCTTTACAGTGGGACCAAGGATTTTTTGGTGCCATGTATACATTGGCCACTATACCACTTTTATGATCGGTCCGATTCACCTGGCGGAAAAAATTCGGGTGAATCGGACCAGTATGTTCAAGGGTTTACCACAGAAATGTACAGACATTTAGAGGTTCGGTTACATGTTGCGTATGTAGGAAAGTAGTGGGCTTATACACAGAGAAAATATGATGATTCCGTGTTTATTTAATTTTCCAATACTAATAACCATAAGGAGTCTTTCACGATGTCCGGTCCGATTCACCCACAATTTATTTTTCCACTGGACCGATCCTTTGAAGTGTCTACCACAAAAATGTTCAGACACTAAGAGCCTCTGCTATATGTCATCTATGTAGGGAGGTAGTAAGTCAATATACAGAGAAAATGTGAGGATTCAGTATTGATTCTTTTTCCACTACTAACAAAAAAACCGAATCACCCGACTGTGCTGGTCCGATTTACCCGGACTAACAGGATGCACTAGGACCGTGTATTGTCAACTGTGCCACTGCAAATACTGAGATATTTCAAAGTAGCTGCATAGTAGCTAGTGCACACATAAGGTAAGTGAATGCATGTGTATTTGTAACTCCTAACTCTGGCAGGTGTCTCAGCAGCAACATAGTTTCCAGATTGCCGGTTCGATTCACCCGGTCTGACGCTACCTTCTCGCTAACACATTTGCCTTTTACCATGAAAAACAGACAGGGAAGAGCCTCCACAACTACTTGTAAGGGTCCAGATGATGTCACACTTCCATATCAAAGCATTTATATGAGGAAATAATATGTACTTCATTCTTAATTTAGCTATGTTTGTTCATTAGATTTATTGGTGATTGCTAATTTATTATACTTTGTGCGAAGCCTGCCATTCCTCTCTGCTTCCTCTGTACGGAACCCCAGCATATTACAGAATGGGAAGAACATATATGGGCCGAAATCACCAACGCTAACGTGGTAGGCACTTCAATAGGTAGTTAAGCCGAGATCACTTGCACCCAGAGATTTCTAGCCGTGGCTAGTGCCACACTAGGCTATGCAATTAGGATTGCAGGCAGATTTTCATCAGGCTACTGGTATATGGCAGTTTCTGTTGGTGATGTTGGTCGTCTATGTGCTGGAGTAATTTCAAATTCTTCACTACTGAAAACTGATGGGAAAGGTCATCTATTGATCCAATTAAAGAACCTGCAAAGTTTGTTTTAGATCATGTAAGAGATTTACTAGAAGGTGTGTCAGAAGGTGCTGGTCTTTTTTTATATTTGTGGATGGAGATATGTTCACCTCCAAGATATGGGTGGGAAATCTTTTTCAAATTCATGACAGCAATGGGCCAAGGCAGAGATGATACTTTTATAATGCTCACGGCCGAATTCGGAAGCAAACATTTAATTTGCCCTAGGACCCCTACTCAGAGGTCCCCTGCTAAGATCAGTATCGTAGCAGCATGAACTCCTGGCCTTTCTCCGGCTTACGCTGCGTTCCTTGAACCTGGAGGCTCTCGTGCACTGGTCTATTTCCGGACCTTGTCAACGTAGGAACTCCCCCTGGCCGGGATTCGTAGCCAGGTAGGGCAAGGTGGCTCAGTGCCTTCAAGAAGGCAATGGCCCCAACCAGAAGGCCAGATGTTAGAGAGTGCGGGACCCGTATTCGGAGGTCCCGTAATTGTAGTAGCAAGGCCTGCAGGGGACTCGCGGGGTTAAACCGCGATTCCCCCGACCTCAAGGTCTCCTGCGCATTAGACTACCTCCGGACAAGGTCAATGGAAGGACCCCCTCTTGATGAGGGTCGTAGTCGGTTCGGGAGGAAAGAGCAGGTACATCACACTGCCCGCTCGGCCGAACTAGGAGACGGTAGTTTAAAGAGCACTGGGACCCCTAATCAGGGGACCCACGATAGGTTCGGGATCGGCGCAGCGAGGGCTCCCGGTCCCCGTAGGCCTAAGCTCCCTCGAACGTCAAAGGCTTCCGTGCACTGGGCTACATCCGGACTAGGTCAACGGAGGAACCCCCTCTGGGTGGGGGTCATAGCCGGTTCGGGAGGAAGAAGCAGTCACAGCCCACTGCCAGCTCGACCGAACTTGGAAGCCAGAGTATAAAGTGCACTGGGACCCCTACTCAGAGGTCCCACATGCTAGGTTCCGGATCGTAGCAGCAAGGGCTCCAGGACCCCTGTAGGACTTTTCTCTTATTAGTAATTTCCAGTGCAATTCCATTCATCTCTCAAACAGAGTCAACTCTCCACGTCCCTAAGCGCATATCCACCGTTTTTCTCCGCCGAGGCGTACTTTAGTTTGAATAAGGAGGCCTAAGGCTTGTGAGAGATAACTCTGTGTCGAGGTACAAATAGGAAGTGCGTTTTTCTTCTGTCGCGAGTCGTCAACAAGTGAAGCTGGAGTGTGCTGGCCGGCCTGATATAGTCTGCAAGGAGGAATAATGATGAGGATTACAAGGAGGCTTGGCCAGAGA